>CAAKHB010006919.1:0-36658 GCA_901007665.1 Aeoliscus strigatus
TTTACTTCAATCACTGACACGGATCTAGTCCGTTGTTCCAGTCAAATTCGTTTTTGAACATTTTAGCCATTAAAAATCCCATTTTCAGTATCATTTCAGTATCAACACTTGCTGCCAAGAGTTCATTTCAATCATTTCTCATTCACATAGACCTGACGTCAGCAAGATCACTGGAGCGAGGCGTTGTCCTCGAGGCAAACATCCACATCACCTGCTCTGTATGGACAATTGATTATTGATACTTCTTATTATGAATTAATGATCAGATGATGAGCATTTATGCATGAAACATTCCCACAAGACTCCAATCAGAGCCATGAAGTAGCACATCAGAATAATTTCCGAGTCAGGAATGTGAGCTCTGTGGGTCAAACTCTACATTTGGTTAATGAGTAAAGGCCAAGAAGACCGAGTGACTCTTAGAAATGATCTTCAGAAACTGAGAAAAAAGGAACTGACTTGTTAAATTAGATCATTACAACATACAACATTAAAACACAACCATTTTATTATACCGCATGAGTGAGATGACTAAAGAACAGTTTATAAACCCATCTGTTTAAATGTGATATGGACCAGGAAGAACAATTTCTGGGACAGGTTTTATGAGCTAGCCAACAAAACCACAACAAACTTACCGTTTTGGGCATCTTGGCTGTGGTTGGCAGGGGAGCTCCAGCAGAAGAAAGTGTTTCCCAGTAGGACTGAGGCTGCAGTGGCCGACTCCCAGCAGAACCTCCACCTGATAAAGAAGGAAGATCTGCTCTCGGCTGCCAGACGGAAGGGCAGGGCTGGTGTCCTTTGAACTGTACCGTAGATCAGTCACAGTGACGCAGGACGTTTGACTTGGTTACTATCACACAAACACACAGCTTCACTGCGGGTGTGATCACCCAGAGAGAATGCGCCGGGCGCAACACACAGTCCCACCCAAAGCTAATCACCTGCCTCAGGTGACCTTTGATCCCAGCGTTCATGTTACCACTTTGGTAATGCAGTGAAATGAGTTGTCATTAAGGGATCGCGATAAGGGGGTATGTTTTTATAGTAAAAAAAAAAGTTTCAGGTTGATGGACATGAATAAAAGATCAACAGACCCATCATTGGTGGAAGTATTTATGTGAGGTTTATCACATCAGTTCTATCACTACATTCCTCAGCTGTGGAAAAAGGTTTGACATGAAAGGTGGAAGTGTATATTATGAGGCAGGTGGTGGTGTGAAGCTCCTCCCCCCCGGACAGTGGACAGTCCATTTGTCACATGGTGGAAGACAGCTCAGACACATCATTAACCCCCCCACTGGAGAGTCACTGGTTGTATCTTTGGCATGTGGTGTTTATGTTAGCGTGCAGGTTTACAAGAAAATTAATTTTTTTGACAGCTGATTTTCCCCAAATGTTTTGGGGGGTAGAGCCTGACCATTACAATTTAGGTCGGATTAAAGGTAAAAAAAAACATTTCATACATTGGCTTTAGCAGAGGTTTCCCCATACTGAGTGCTTATTTTGTTTTTATTAATAAGATATACATATGAAGTATGACAGCAGCCCAACTTCAGATAACAGACGGTGGTATCTGACCTCTCAAAAGTTTTAATAATGAATGACATGGATGCAACAGTTCAGGAAATAACAACATAATAATGTAGAGTATCAGCTTATTTTACCTACATCAGTCTGAGACAAATGTTGTGAAGTAGATTTTAAATATGAGGTTCAAGTAAAGACAGTATTTGAAGGAGCCGACACAGGAGCGTCTTTGATTAACACTCTTAGAATTGTACGACATGATTTGAGTTGCAGTGTGGGTAAATCAAATGAACATGTGAAACCATATGATGTTCTGAGGTATGAAACTGAATCTGGACCACATACATGTACTTCAGATGGATTCAGTCAGACAATAAAATCCATTCAACAAATATGAAACTAGATTTTTGTATCATGATAGGAGTATTTATAAAGATGGTTGTCAAAGTGTCTCTGCTCAGCTACTAACGGAAGTCTTCAAGTAACAAGGATTCCTGTCTATATTTTGTTCCTCTCCTATAACTATCTGAATCGGTAATGTGATGAGGAAATAATCACATGGGGGGAAAAAGAGATCAAAACTCATCTTTGATTTGAAAATGAGGCTGGTCCTCTGGTTTAAAGTCTTCATTGGGACTTCCATCCGCGTTGAGGATGCGTGACGCTGTGTAACCCACGATGGGATATTTAGCTTTGTACGTGCCTTCAAATATACTATCCAGAGACTTCAGCTGCTCCTCTGTGAGGCCAGTCTGTGGTGAAAAGATGGAAAACACACCTAAGTAGCATTTACTCATGCAAAATAAAAACCTTGGGTGAAAGCTTTTGGGTGCTGACACTAACTCACAGTATCAGATGTCAGGTCCTCTGGGTCCAGGGACATCTTAGCCACAGCTCGAGTGGAGTCCTTTCCAACCAGAGCATTGTATGGTGCATCTTTGCTGTAGAATTCTGAAATGTATAGAATAAACTCTATTAATACAAACATCTAAAGCTGCACTGGAGGGTTTATTCCATTATACTCCATCAGTCGTTGTAAATCACATGCATATCATATAAAATATAGAAAGTATACAAAAGGTGTACCTTTTCCTTTAGTGACATCAAACACCACTCCTTTTACTGCCATGTAGATGGGCTCTGCTTCCTTAAACCCAGAGGGAAGAAGTAGTGATCAACTCATGGATGAACAAACAGGCGTCCTGCTGGTGTGTCACAGAGACGTTTACCTGGCTGCCGTCGTACCTCTGCAGCTCCTCCTCGGTGAATAACCGAACAGGCTTTGTGGTTGATTTATATTTCAATTTGATGTCTTCAGCTAAGGTTGCCGAAAGGACCACAAACAGGACGGTGATTCCGGTTGTTGCCATGGCGGGTTCGGTGTAAGACGCCTCATTCACTTCCCTATATCCTGTATCCAACCGCTGGTGCGTTCATGGTCGTGGGAAGTTTCAAGTAACTGGGCGGGGACTACGGCTGCGTCCCATTTCGGGAGTCCAGTGCGCTTGAAGCACTCTTGAATCGTTTGAGTCAATAATAATAATAATAATAATAATAATAATAATAATAATAATAATAATAATAATAATAATAATAATAATAATAATAATAATAATAATAATAATAATAATAGTCGTCGTCGTCATCATCATCATCATCATCATCATTATTATTATTATTATTATTATTAAGATTGGTACTATGTTGTAACAAAAAAAATTTGGGCAAGACTGATGCCTTCTTAAAGATTCTGAATGAATAATTAAATGCACGCTGAAGTAGCAATAGCTCTGTGTGTGTGTGTGTGTGTGTGTGTGAAGGCAGCATTAGGTATCGACATACGCGAGGGATCTAGGATCTAGGAGACAAGTATCTACGTTAAGGATACGAGCTTTTCTATTGGGTCCCGGCCTAAAGGTGGTCGTTGTTGTGGGATGGACTTTTTTTATCGGTGCTCTGGGTGCTCTTAAACCTTCGGGGTGTTCAGTGTTGTTTTAGCTGACCGGAAAACGGCCCCTCAAAAACAAGAGACGACATTTCCTTAAAAATGCAGCCGCGGTTTATGAGAAGTGTCCTTGGTTCATAGAACGGGAAAGACGCCTCTCCAGAAAGATAGTTGAAGTGACTGAAAGACGCGCAGAGGAATGCTGGGAAAAGAAAGCTCCTACCAAGTGGTAAGTTACAAAAACGTCGGTATACGTTTTAGAAAACGTTTACTTCGACTTAGATTCATGTCAGATGTGTTGGAATAACGCGGTTGTGCTGAAGAGAGAACAAACAAACAGCGACTGACAGTTCATTGGCATCATGTGACTGTAGCCGAGCTGTGTGCAGGAAGAGCAGCTTCCTGTTTGAAGAAAAAACGTTAATACACGTTTTCTTTGACACTCACATAACATTTTTTTAAAAGTCCAGGACTGTATTCAAGACGTAACGATAAGCGGTGAAAGTGTATTAATATACTGTAATTACTCTGTGAGAAGACTTCTGCACACTAACACTCACTAACACCATATGTGTGTCTACATCCACAGTGCCGTTAGTGTCAGTTGACGATGACAATTTTTCCCAGTAGAAAACGTTGCATTATAAACATGCACAACAATAGGATGTTTATTATATGTTTATTGTACATGTTGAACTGGGATAATTTCATAAAGATTAAAACGTTTTACATATGAATTGTTGAACAATTTTATAACAATGTGTTTTCTGTACTTCATGTACTTCATGTGAGACTAGAATGATATGACATGATGACAGACTGAACCGACATAGGCTGGTGTTTTTCTTTGTGCTCTGCCTTTCCTATGTTTATAGTTCGTTGGCATATGCATATAGGGATGACCGCAAACATTAATTTCCCCTCTTGTCACCACAGTTTAATGATGATGATGACAATGACCATAACACAGAGACGCCAGACTATTTTGAAGATGGTGCTGAAGACCAGGACAGCGAGGAGCCCAATGGCAGCATTATACAAGATGACAATGTCATAGGTGATACCCATCAAATGATTGTCACAGTAAGATTATTCATTTTTGGCATAAATATTTTACACCTGTGCAGGTACGTGTTCAGCCAACATGTCGGAGTGGGCTCAAATCAGCTTTATGTGGCTCAGGGACCGGATGGGCACCACAGAAGGGGACACACTAATTGATTCCTAATTGGGCTACATGGACACTAATCATTCGAGTAGGGTTAGAGGTGTAATGGAAATATTATGTGTAGCACTAAACATGTTATGTCTCTTATAATCCATTAGGACACATAGTTCAACCTATATTCCAATATATTTTTGGTTCACTGATCATACATGCTGCCTGGGCCTCAACTTGTTTTGTACATACGCTAGTTAACTAACAACAGAGGCCTGTTCACTACATTGTATCTTTCAGGGGCCAGCATACCATGCAGGGACAGTGTGACCTTCGCCTGAGATACCACTACAATGCACCTTTTTCCCATGTTGATTATACGTATTATCACACTACCCTTTCTCTGCTCTCTCCTCTGTGCATAAAAGTGTGCCCGACATTTCCTGAGGTGCGCACTCCTGCAGACAGCTTGCTCTCTGTATGACCTGTGTCTTGAAGCTTCAATAAATCACAAATAGATCATTCTGTTGAGACAATTCTTATTTCTCCAAAGTTAGACAGCGACAACAGATTTTTCCACAACAGAGGTTAGTTTCTGGATGCACCTTTCTGAACATACGTACCTTTTTCTCCCAACAGATGACATCAGGGGAAGCAGTCCATCAGTGAAATTCAGTAAAACGTGTCTAAAGAATGTCTTCACGGTGGTGCTCATCTTCATCTACCTGCTGCTCACCACTGTGGCAGCGTTCCTGGCATACCAGACCATCTCTGACTTCATGGAGAAACTCAGTCACCCCGTCATGTCTGTCACCTACAATGAGGTTGACACATTTTCCCCGCCAGGTTCGTATTAAACATTCATAGGGCGAGTTCACTGTTTAGCAGAGACATAGCAGCCGTCTGGTGATTTTCTTGTTGAAGATGGAAAATTCTGGGCAGACATTTTTTTTTGCTTTGAAGCTAGCTAGTTAGTTAGCTCAAAAAAAGTTGTAAAGCCATGATTTTACATCAACAAGTTTTTTTTGTGATTTTAAAGGTGCTGGCAGGCAAATTTTGTGAGCTTTGAACAAGAAACAACAAGCATTTTACATCCAGTCTCCTGCCTTTGTGCCAAGTTATCGCTAACCTAGCTCGGCCACTGCTGCTAGTTTCATATTTACCATCCTCACATTTACCAATTTGTCAGTAATAAAAACCCCAAAAACCTTAAAACCCCTGAGATAAACAGACTGTTGTTTTCAAGCACTATCAGTCAATCAATGTCTGAAAAAGGACTGAACATCGAATCACATTTATGAATTTTGGGATCAGATTTGTGTGATTTTATCTTTATTAATGTTCTAGTAGCTTTTCTGTATGTTTCCAATCACAACCGTCTAAAGTATATTTTGAGAAATGATTATTTCCTCACATTTCCTGTAAAAATGTTCATCAATACTGACCCCATAATGCATCAATATTTTCAAATATTGATCAAATTTTAACAGTCATATTATACCAAGCATTTTTTCCATAATTTCTGTGAGAACTGAAGTCACACTTTACCTCCATCTTGTCATTGACTGAAGTGTAAGCTCTACAACTACATCATTGTGTAACCAGTCCTTGTTTCGTAAGTTTTATAAGTATGCTTTTTTTCCATATTTTTTGAGCAGGTATCGCTTTGTATCCTGGCAAAGCTCAGCTGTTGAGCTGCAGGCATCATTACCATGACTACATTCCACCTTTAGTCGACCCTGGCAAGCCTCAAGAGGGGGACTGCGTGATTAAGGAAGTAACTTACTTTGGGCCTTTCACGAATGAAACAGAGGTCAGTCATAAAAACCTTCAGCTCAACATCCATAACATGAAAATGTCTGTTCAGACTTTTTGTTTGCAATCCAATTTACTAACTGCTTGAGGTCTTTATTGCAGAAGAAAGCTCTGGTGGTCCGTGGCCCATCTGATGTCAGAAACAAAGAGTTGATTTTCATGCAGTTCAGTCACAATGAAACTGAAGAGGACTTCAGCGCCATCACTTACATGCTTTTCGCTAAGTTTAGTGACTTAATTGACAGGTAACAGCAAAGAAAGACACTCAGACTGAATAGTGGCAAAGCCTTGAGCCTTCTTTTATCTGAATTTAGAGGACAGAACTTGTTTATAACCACTTGGAGGCATCAGTGTGCCATAGCTGTTCCTCAAGTTTGATCATCTGGAAAGTTCATACATGCATATAGACTTACTGTAAACTAACTCTAAGTACAATTTCTGATTCTGTAGTGTGAATGCATCTGAATTCATGAGGGACTGTGAGAGGAATTACTCCATGTGGACCTTCTCTGGTGGATTTAGAACGTGGGTCAAGATGTCTTTAGTGAAGACGTCTGGGAGAAGCAATGAAGCTGTTGAGTTTCGGCAAGAGGTAGATAAGACCCAAAAACTCACTCATACCAAAATACATAATGTAAACAGATTTCCTTTGTATTTTAATAATTTGTCTTGGATAGTCTGCTGTGGTAAAATTCAACGACAAAAGACCGGAACAAGAGCGAGGCAATCAGCTATTCTTTGCAGTCTTCGAGTGGCGGGACCCTTTCATGCAGGAAATACGACTTGTAAGTTACTGTTGTAGCTCCCCCAGACATTTTATCCTCATTAGATTTGATCTGTATCTAATGAGGTTTTCTTACGTTGCAACAGATCGTCACTGCAAACGCATGGAGTGCTGCAGCCATTCTCTGTGGGGTCTTCATGGCACTCTTTAAGGCAGCAAATTTTGCCAAGCTCACCATTCAGTGGATAATCAGGATGCGTAAGAGGCATCTTAGGAACAAAGCAAGAGAGCTGAACCAAATAAACTGACCAAAAGAAACACTGGTGATAGAAAGGTGATATAAAGGGAATGATAACTTTTAACCTGTGAAAAACTTTTTGCATTTCAGAACAAATGTTTCCATGTACATTAATGGAAGAAAGTTTTTAACCTACATACTAATATTGCTGAGCCATGCTGAAGAGAATTGAAATGTTTCATGGTTTTGTTACAGGCTATGTGGTATTTTAAATGACTAAACTGAGAAAATGTGAAATGTGATGAAAATGTTGCTGGATTTTGGATCAGTTATTGTGGCGATAATCCTGTTCTAATAGGGATTTTTGTGTGTGTCCTACTTTTTCATAAAGCATTGTCATTGTACTGATACCTCTAAAGGGAATTTTCTACATCTGCTTTTGCAGTTGTAGCGTTTCTGACAGTGTTGTTTTGTACCAGATTGTCCATTAATATACTTGAATTCCTCAATGAATTATAAATGAGTAGAACAATGTTGCTCATGCTGGGAAGATTAATATATTTTAATACCTACATTTTTTTCATTTTATTGCACATTTAAATCAGCAAAATATTTCATTCACACAAATCATACAAGAAGCCCATATGATGGATATGGCCTGACAACGGTCATAAGTTTTCCACAATATAACAATTAAAAGTTAGAAAATGGTTGCGGTCTATAATGTAATAAGACAATAGTGACTACTGGATGTTTGTGTAGTGATGCAGTTATTAGTGTTGTTTATATAACGATATAGCAATACCTACACAGTGCTCCTGTAACATGATTACCCATGCAAGCATGTAGTTTTTTAAAATTATGTTGTTAAACATTTTGTAATTGTAGTGTAATCTGTTGTGCTGTGCCATCACATTTTACTGCACTTCATCGTTAATCTTATACATTTGTTGTTATTAGCAGCGATATTCAACTAAAGTTTTGTTTCGTCGTGGACCCCCATTATGGTGCTCCACCGAAGGGGACATCACGTTTAGAACTCGTATTTCCCACGCGGTGAAGAACCGTGAACGCCGCTCCGTTTGTAGTTAAGTTTGAGGGAAACAAGGATGAGGATGTTGTTAGCTTCAGTGGTGGATGAAAAATGCCATAGTCTATCTCTCAAACGGATGTTATAAAGGTAACAAACAGTCAGATCTCGTTTACAATGTATACGGAAAATGCCACAGTGTCTGGTAATTTATTGTTTTCAGGGCATAGTACGTCCGGTGTCGCTGGTTAGCATGCTTTTGCTAGCTTACTAGCCTTCATACTTTTGCTAATGCTTTGTACCAGCGTTCGTTTAAAAAGAATACCACGCTTAATATCAGCATCTATGTGTTTTTAGAACTTAGTGGTAATCATGTTTCTTTTTTTCAATTTTTTGCAAAGACGAGACTGTCTCGACCCAAGAATTAATGGATATTGAACAGCTAGCTGTAGCTAGGCTAACAACAAAACAGAAGCTAGTTGAGAATATCGGTCGGAAACAATGCAAGTATTTTTGTTACTGGAGCTACTGTTTTGGGATGATGTTATATTTGTACTAGATCTTATATCCCAAGTCAACTGAACTCAACTCTTTCACATAACAGTTCTAGCATGCTAACACAGGAGGTATTTGTGACTGTTATTTAGTGTGACCTGTTGTCTTATCATCCCTTGCAGAGGACAGATTTATGAGGAAGGCATAAGATATGATATAACAGTCCTTCATCAGGTATCCTACTCAGAAGATGTTCAGTCCATTACTGAGTAGAATCTTTATAAGCACAAGACCCTCCTGGCTGCTGACCCCTGGAGATCCGGTAGCTGAGGGAATATCAGCCATAGATCGTCAGGCATTAGAACTTAATTCCCTCTGGTGTTCTGGCGGTAAAATAACATGTCTTCCACAGAATCAGTGTTGCTGAAAGGGAAATGCAGGACTATTGTACCGGATACACAAAATTATGGTATTTTGTGGGAACTCATTGTACACTAGTACAATGAATCAAATACACAGAATAAAAATGTTTGACACTGGTGCTTCAGTACAAGCTTCTAAGCCTTCTAAGTTGGAGCATCATTCCCTGTGAAGACCTGCTTCAAAGCTGCTTTGAGGCACAAAAAGGCACGTGATAGATGACGTATGAAGCAGTAACTGCTTCGGTCACCTGAGTAACTGGTATGATCATATATTCAAAGAAAGATCAAATTATTGTACATTTGGCTATTGCATTCTCAAAATATTGTACTATATTGTCACACAGAGTTCCAAACCATCTGGCAATGCTGTACAGAATATTACAGAATTAATCTTGTCAAAAATGTGTCTCATTTGGCCCATGTAGAAAAAATACGCTTTAGTGTGCAATATTACTGCCCAGTTTCCCTCCCTGTTTGTGAACACATCCAGACATAGCTCTGGTGCTGCTGTGGTTTTGCTTCATGCCACAGAGCTGCTTCATCAGCAGACTGCAATTAGACCAGCATCCCGTTTGACCTCTGGTATTTGCACTGTAACATATTGATTAGCTAGATGTTATTGAACAAATGCAACCCCTTAATCCAAATAAAACAAACTCATTTTGAAAAATTATTACTGATAGACTATCCACCCCTAACCCTAACCCACAGAATCATACTATGAATCATGATGCTGTAAACTTTGTTTTTCTGAAGTGATGAGTCATTTCTCTCCATTGCCAGATATGGTTCCATTTCAACCTGCAGTCAAAATGACGAGAGGCAGAACGTGCATCCTATGTGAAACTGTCCATGTCTCCAAGCAGGTAATTCATTTGCAGTCACACAGCAATTATGTAAGTAATTTGTGATGGACACTGTAGTTGTCCGCAAAATATATATTAGGGGTCTAACAAATAAATCAGTGTTACATAACAAGTGTTATGTAGCTAACTAAAAGCTTATGTACATATTAATATGCACTTAAATGAAAAGGCTGATCTACATTGTGTATCTACAGGAGATGGATGAGCACATGAGAAGTATGCTGCACCACCGTGAGCTGGAGAAGCTAAAAGGCCGGTGAGTTTCTCCATTTTCAACACCTAATGCCTTTTTTTACAGCATGTACAGCGTTTATTTTGCAGGAATATTATTGTCTGCATTGTCTCTGTCATTCACTCTGTCTGCACAGAACATTACTTAATAACTAATAATCAAAGTTTCACTGCATTTATCAGCATTTCCTTTTGGAAAAAATGAAGATTTCACAGAAAACTGATTTTTTTATGTTCATGTCTTGAAAGCTGATCATCTGAACAAGAAATATTTCCAACATAAAATCCCAAAAAATGAACTATAATGAACTATACGGAATTGAATATTAGATTCCGACTGCATCTTGTTCAACCCTTTAAGTGGTTTGGTGATGGAAATATAAGATGTTTGATATTGATTTGGGTTTTTTTCAGATCTATATAGGTCATGAAGCACATGTGCTCACAAGGGCACGTGCACATTACAGTTATCGGCCAAGTGGATTTGGAGACAGCTGTCTTAACTGTGGCATATATATTTAGACACAATCTTTCCGGAACAACAGGCATGGCCGATAGGAGGCAGCTGGCTATCTCGTGACTCGCGTGCAGATTAGTGAAAGTATTTGCCCTGTTGAAGAATCTGAGGCACAGAAAACACTGATCTCGTCTCTAAGTAGAGTACGACAAAATTTGTTGTGTGGACTTTGACATAGAAAGTCTGTGTCTGTAAATTTCACGTAGGCAGGTAATTTGTTAACATTGTTAACATTGATGAAATCAATGAGTTCCAATGAAGTTCAGAAGTAACACTGTCTACCATTTAAGAGTTTTGCCAACTGGATGAGGTTAGAAAATGGCAGGATGCCACATGACACACACAGGAAAAATGAAACTGAGAAGGCTGCAGCAGCTCACTGGCCCTATGGGAGTCACAAGATGACATACTTGGGAGAGGTTCTGAAGTGGTGGCTGGGAGCAGCTGCAGGCTCCAGTTACACTGACTTTGACCGGGATTGGTCAGCAGGGTCTGGGGTCCTGTTTTAATAGAACATGTGGGGCTGGAGGGGGCTGGGTCCTGGCTCTAGAAGATAAGTGTGTGGTCAAATACAGACACTGGTCTCAGACATTGTCTCAGAGTGCAGCAGATACCATCATGACAGCGCGCTAGGCTGAGGGCACCTGGCCTCTCTCCCCTCCATGTGCTGTGCTGCCTGGCTGGTTGTGGTCGCTGGAGATACACGCCTAGATTAGCATGCTTGGGGGGTTCAGCTGACCATCTGCCCTGACCCTGCCACAAATGTCCTGCTGAGGAAAGGAAACACACGATCAGGAAGATAAGAATTGTAACTTTTTTTAACAAGGGAAAATTATAAGTTAGTCACCTCCTGATCTGCGACAGATAGAGAATTCGGACAAGTTTAGGGATTGTTGAGTATTCTCCTCTCCTGATTGTATTTAGACTTTGTAACTAACAGAAAGTAGAGCCAACATCGTTGCAGGCTCTGCAGGCAGAAAACCGAACCGGACGTTAGAAGAGCAATGCCTGAAGGAACGATTGAACGCCCGCTGTCGCCTTACCTCCCCAGGGACTGCGGACATGAGTGCAGAGTGTGCAAGGTAACAGTGGTGAGCCTGACTGACTACGCCAGCCACATTTCAAGTCCTACGCATAAGCAGAATGTGGACACTGTGGAGAAAAAGCAAGCTGGCAATTTCCAAGAGGAGGACTACTTTGACAAGGCTTTGGTGGAGCTGATAGAGAAAAGGAAACAGCGGATACGGTAAGACAGGCAATGACATTGTTATTCATGTATTTAGCCAAAAGTACAGTGCAGATTGGTACTTTTGTGTGTGTGTGTGGCTGTACAACAAACCCAAACGTTAATACATAAAAGAAAGGTTCACAATTAATGGATTTCCATCCAGTAAATCATTATTAAGATTTTAAATAAATGACTATTTTTATGGCACTCTTCTACCTTAGCTTTACAATGTACAATGTGCCTTATTTATGCGTTAATAACCTGTTGTCCTGTAAGTACATCTTCTAGCAGCAAAGGCTACTCGTCTGTCTGCTCAGCAAAAGCTAAAACTCTTTTTAACAGATTTACATTCATAAGAGTACTTGTGTAGGTACATAAACCATCTATAGTCTCAGTCACCTCCGCAGTACTTCAACGCCAGTTTTAGCTGTTGCTTCATTTAAAGTCTAGAGTCGTGTGTCAGGACTACAGCCTATAAAAAAACATGACTGCAGAGACAGAGTTCTGACTCCCGCTGCTGCAAATTTGTCCGCCCTCTGCAAGAGGTTACACTGCATCCAAAGCCTTCACTTAAAGCTTGTCTTACTCTTTATTTATGGAATTAATTACATGGCATTAACATAACACATACAAGCATTCAAGTGTCTCTGTCTCCTCTACACACCGTAAACCTGTTTTTAATTGAGTCAGATTGGATAGTACCAAGTATAGTATAGTACCAACTCACAACATGATGAGCAAGAGGTGAGAAAAACCCCAGGTTCAGAATCATCAGGCAGATCCAAGGCCACATGTGGATGGCCTTCTGATGCCCACAACCCGTTGGGGTGAAACATACACAGAAGAGTAGAAAACGTAGAAGGAAAATGAATGCAGAGGCAGAGGAGAGCAGGACAGACTGACATTTTTTAACATTTCCTGTTCTGGTGACACTTTTCATTGGTTCACTGTGAGATATGGAGGCCAGAATCCTTTAGACTTTACATTCGTCACTGTAAGCAATCAATTTGGTCTTCTGATAGATGCGCTTGTACGTTTGTGTATGTCATAATATATCATATGTCTGTTTTTTCTGAATAGAAAAGAGAAAGAGGCTGCTGCTGCAAAACTGGCAAAAGAAGAGGAGGAACGAAAGAAAAAGGAGGCGTATCAGCAAAGACTAAAGGAGGCTAAGGAACGTTTTCAGCAGGAGAGAAGGTGTCTGCAGCCCCCACAGGGGTTTGGTAGACCCAATTCCTGGTATAGGGGCAATCAGTATAATAGCCGACCAGATGAACCTCGACACTGGCATAACAGCAACCCGGGAAGAAGTGCCACCTGGCATGCACAGTCTCCTCCCAACTTCAGAAATTGGGCATCTGGAGATTTCTGTGAAGGAAACATTGACACACAGCACGGTTGGGGAAACAATCAGAGGCACCAGGGCTCATTCTTTGGCCAAAATCGAATGCCCTGGGTAAGCAACAGAGGCAGCTGTAATGGCCTGTATGGTCGAAACAACATTTCCCAGTACCCACAACGGAACCAGCCTCAAGGCTTCTTTGGGTCTTCTTCAGTGTGTCCACCTCCACCAAACTTTGGGTCGTCTTCAGTGTATTCAAATTATTTCTGTAGTGATGCTAAACAGAATACAGGCAATGACCATGATCGATGGAGCAGTGGGTTTCAGAATCAGGAAAATCCAGAATCCGGCCACAACAGCAGTAAAAACCCTAAGAGCTTTGGTAGTAATCCAAAGTTGGACAAAAGTAGCCGCTGGTCCCCCTACCCAGTAGCTAAGGTTGTTGATTCACACCCCAAAAGCCAGAAACAGGAGAAAGAACCAGAAACCAGTGCCTTAAACAGGGCAGAAAACACACCAGGAGAGTTAACCTCTGGTGGAAAAAGTGTGGAAAAGAAAAGCCCAGTTAAAAAGAACTCAAAACAAATACACGGAGACAGTAGTAGTAGTAGTGGCAGCAAAAGCAGCAGTGCTCAGAGAGACCAGATCTCCTCATCTGGCCCATCCAATCTTATGGCAAATAAACCTTTGCTACATAAGGAGAAGCAGTCATCTTCAGTTCCTTCTCTCATCAGTGAAACCCAACACTGTAAGACCTCTCTTCAAGTACACCCTCAACCTAAGGCAGCCACAAAACCCAGTGGTATCACGGCCCCGCTCACAGGACCACTGCACACCAGTCAAGCGCAGAAGCTCCCGGAAACGTTCAAGAAAGAGAAAGCTGTTTTAGAAAAGAGGAGCTCTTTGGACAGTTCAGGTTGCAAACGGTCTGAAATGGCTCCGCAGATAAAGGAGGAGCAGCTGAAGGATCACGTCCAGAGTCAGATTGAAGTGAACAAAGAAAACAGCTGTAGGGAAAATGGAGCTAAACCTAATATACCAGAGTCAGTCAAGAGTTCTTCCTCTAAGCTGCCTTCTTCAGACAGCAGCCATTTTCTCCAGTCACTGCAAGTCAGCACCTCCACCATGGAAAGCTCAGAGCCTACATCCTCGAACAGGGAGGACCAGGTGAAGAGAGCAGAGAAAGAACCTTGCTCTGTGGGCCTCAGTGAGGCCATGCAAGCTGTCGAAGCAGGTTTGGCTTCAGAGAGCGACAACTCCAGAAGTGACGAAGCACAGATGGTCTCAGGGTCCAACACGTCGTGTTTGTCCAAACTTGACCTGCCTCCTGCCTTAAAACGAGACCTGACCAAACACATCAGCTCTAAGACTAAACCTGGAGGCCACGAGCCCAATCTGAACATTGCGAGACGGGTTCGTAACTTGAGTGAGTCGCGGAGGAGTGATACAGAAAAGGATTCAGGACTCAGGCCAACTGTACGGCAGCTCATCAGCTCCTCAGGGTCTTGGCGTAGTGTGAACTGGGAACAGGTCTACCAGGAGGTCAGGAAGAAGCAAGACAAAGGAAAAGGCATGCCCAGGTGACTTCGTGCTCACATTGCACGTTTTTTTTTGTATTGATTCATTGTATTAATAATTTTACTTTAATGTGCTCTGCTTTCCACTGTCTCCCTCCAGGTTCGGGATAGAGATGGTGCCATGTGACCAGGAGGACCAGAGCCAGGAGGAAGATGAAATTCCTCTGCTGGAGGGTTTCCAGTGGGACTCACTGATGGACATCTCTGCCCCAGCTGGGCCCCGCAAACGCTCCTTGTCAGAGAGCAGCGTAGCTCCAGTGTCCGTTCAGTCACTGTTGAAGGAGACAGAGCAAAGAGACCGTCTCTGCTCAGAGGAGCACAAACCCTCCATCCAAGAGCTGCAGCAGATGCTTGGCCACAGTGCGACTGAACCTCAGAAGCAGCCAGACAATGCGAGGTCAGAGACAGTGGTGGCTCTCCAGCGAGCAGACTCCATGCTCGGGGACAGCAGCTCGGGAACAGAGCAGTTAGATGGTCAGGGAGCGGGGAAGAGACGACGAGCAGCTGGGGTGAGAAAATCAGTGTGGGGTCATTAATACGAAGAACACTGTCTATTACGCTCACCCTGGTCTTTGTGTTTTGTAGGATGTTGTCCAGAGTCCAGAGGCTGCTGGTTTGGAACATGATAAAAAAAGAAGAAAGACCAAATCCAAAAAAGGTAGTTGTTATTGAATTTGAAAACAAATCTCATACACGTTTCCCAGCTGCTGATGTGCAATTTGTTTGTTTTGGGGTGGATGCAGAGCGATTACATATTGACCAGCTGCTGGCTGTATCTTTGCGAGAGGAAGAGCTGAGTCGCTCCCTGCAAAGTGTGGATACCAGCCTGATCCAGGCCCGGGCAGCGCTGCAGGCGGCTTACATGGAGGTGCAGAGGGTGATGGTCATGAAGGAGCAGGTAAGTGTATGAAGACAATGCCCATGTGTACTTTTGTCCAAACGTCAACTGTATCATACTGTACATGAGTAAACTTCACACACTGATGAGTTGTGATGATGTGTTTGTTTTGTTAGATTTCTGCAGAGATGAGCACGCTAAGAAATAAACGCATTGAGTTATTGAAAGGAATGCAGGGTAGGTACATGACCTTGTATGAAATGGGATCAGACTTCTCATGAAACAGTCCAAACAACCTGTTGTGTAATTCTTGAAGCAGGTACTGTTGAGGAAGCACCCCAGATCAACCTGAAGGAAGAAAGAATGGACGAGGCTGAACCACACATCCTCTCCTCTGTTCCACAACCCTCTGCTACGGACACTGCAGTTTTCCCCAGCTCTGGTCCTGCTGCCCAATGTGCCCCCCTTCCATCCTCCATGGCTGTAGTTATCAAGGAGGAGCCCAAGTCCCCTGTCCAAGTCGGCTCAGACCTGGATCATCTGGAAAACACGCCTCAGTGTGGGGAGAGCGTCCTTTTGGCAGCATCTCGACCAGGTCATTTCTCGTTTTCAGTTCATTTGTTTTAACTCTGTCCAACAGTCTGGACATTCATTACGGAAGATTGGTGCTCTTGGTGTCAGACAGTTTTATTTTATGGAGAAGGAGCTGCTCAGACTCTTGCCCTGTGCAGGCTCTTCCAAGTTATGAATTTTGGTCATATTGTATTGCAACCCTACCCTCCATCACTGTCCTATGGCTACATGTTGAAGATAAAGTCACATTTGAAATGTCCCGTCTTATTCTCGATAAATTTCTTGCAGACATCACCCTTGACTTCCAACCTCCATCCAACCAAGTAAATCCTGAGTTGAATCAAGCTACAGAAGAACAGGAGAGGTTTGGAGAGCCTGCAGACTCCAAAGAGAGCCTTCTGGGATTGGTCAAAACAAAAAGCTGCAATTTCCCTTCGCCTGATTGTAAAGTGTCCGTAAAGCATCTCGCAGCCAGCTGCAGCAGGAGGGGCTCTGAGGTCGCAAGCCTCACTGAATGTTCAGCCTCACAGTCTTTTGAATCCCTGTCGGTGCCTTCGGCCCTCAATGTGCTAGCGTCTCCCTCTGAAATGAGGAGTGGAAAGCGGGTAAGGAAACTGAAGAAGAGGAAAGTGTTGAGAAAGGCTCAGGGGACGGCGCCGCCTGAAAGCAGTGACACCGAGCTGGATGCTGAGGCCTCCAGGCCGAGGTGGCTTCGACCACGTAGGAGACCCAGCGGAGGCTCTCAGGTCAGTACCTCCTCTCTGCCCAGGGAGGCTGATGTGAACATAGAGGAGGATCAAGTGTTGACCATCAGACATGACGCAAAGTTTCTCAAACCAAAGGGTGTTCCTGAGGTGGACGACGCTGAGGTGATCACCTTGGACTCTGAAGACAGCATGGAGATCACTGCAGCCTGTCAGCAGACCCATGTACCTTCACGCCTCCATGCGCTCCAGCTGCCAGATTCCTCCAGGACTGATCCACACAGCCTTGCCTGCAATGAAGTCACCTCCACCAGTGACATGGAAGTGTGTAAATCATCTGAGAGGTAGGGGAAACACTGTGGCATAGAACCTCACACTGCTCTTGTCTGTCTGCTGTTTCAAACAGTTATTTTCCATCTTTTGTCCCCACAGTGAAATGCCACTTCAGAATTTAAAAGCCTCAACAGGTGAGTCAGTAAAGTCTTCTTTTTTAAGTTGTTTATTTCTTTTCATTCCACACATACTCATACAGAGTAATTCACATATTCAGGTTGGAACCTCATGTAAATATGAATTTAGTCACAGCTATACCATCTCTTCAATTCATGATATTATTATTGTTGTCATTATTAATTCTCGCCAGCATCTGTTCATATGACGGTATTTCTGTCATAGTTTCAATCAATTTTTTATTTATTTTTTATATTTAGTATAGTGGGGATGTACTTTTTCATAACCTGAGCATATTTTGGGCTCCCGACCTTTATAACTGTGAAGTCATGTTTTGACACGCCCATTATTTGTGTTTGTGTCACCCAACAAGCATAATCTTGGCGAAATGGGAATATCTACCAATATTATCACATTACAGTCCCATAGCACAGGAATGAAAATCCCTGCCTTTGTTCCACATCTCCAGCAGAGATTGTCAGGTAATAGACCCATCCGATGTGTGAGTTTATAGGGGGTAAGGTAGAATCTATGTACTACTACTACTCAATTAAGTCTCCGACCTAAGTCTCATTAAAGCCACAGATGATGACGATGACCTACTCATCATCTATGCTAACAGTTAACCTCCATGGCTAATTCTTCTGCTAACGTTTCCCCAGATGCGTCCTCCGACCATGGTCAGGATGATATTCCCACTGAGGGAATGTTCGAGGGCCACCAGGAGGCGGTGAATGCCATGCAGATCCACAACAGACTGCTGTACACGTGCTCAGGAGACCGTACCGTCAAAGCCTTCGACCTGGTGGTGGGTGTTTTTAGTTAGCTGTCATATTCTTATCATGTCTTACTCATGTTGCATGTTTTGTTTTTCTCATCTCAGAGCCACAAATGTGTCGGCGTGTTTGAGGGTCACAGCTCAAAGGTCAGCTGCCTGTTGGTTTCTGCTGCTCCCAGTTTACATTGCCGCCTTTATTCTGGTTCCAGTGACCAAACCATCCGCTGCTACAGTCTCAAGGTAACGCACACACATCTTATTTAGATAGTGAATTGTTTTAACAGTTACCTGCAGACACATTTCTCCCTTTAACAGTTAGTGAATCACAGGTTTGTAAATAAAATCAGATCTCATGGGGAAGTCAGCTGAGTTCCTAATGACCTGAATTCACCCATGTGAACCTTTAAAGACATTCAGATTTCTGTCAGTTTACTTGAAAATGAAATTGAACAATGTGCAGAGTCAGTGTTTCCTCAGCGTAAACGTGTTTTGGTTGCAGCTCTGCATTCACACTATTTGACGTTCCCTCCCTTAGACGCAAGAGTTTGAGCAGCAGTTCTCTCTGCCAGACCGAGTCCTCTGCCTCCACAGCCGCTGGAGCATTTTGTACGCTGGTCTGGCTAACGGAGCAGTGGTGACCTTTAACCTCAGGGTAAGAAATGCAGTGAAAGCCTGTGGATAATGATAGCGTTCTGGGTTTTGGCAGATCCTCCCAAAAGGTTTTCATATGTGTTGTCATCGGTTTAGACAAACAAGGAGATGGATGTGTTCGAGTGCCACGGGCCGCGGGCCGTCAGCTGTCTGGCCTCGTCGCAGGAAGGAGCCAGGAGGATCCTGCTGGTGGGCTCCTACGACAGCACCATCAGTGTGAGAGACGCCAATAACGGACTCCTGCTGCGGACGCTGGAGGGACACACAAAAACTGTTCTCTGCATGAAGGTACGAGGTGGCATGAGCTGAAATCTTTGTTAGAATGTTTGTTAATGTTCTTTGTTTATTACGTCCGGTGTGGCTTTCAAAGACACATTGAAAGGACTTTAGATCAAATTTTAAACATTTCATTTTACCTCCTTGTCCTCTTTCCTGTCTCTAGGTTGTGAACGATCTTGTATTCAGCGGCTCCAGTGATCAGTGTGTGTACACACACAACATCCATGTGAGTCAACCTGATCATCTGCTCACAGTTTGACATCACTGTGAAGGTACTATGTTACTACAGAGGAAAATGTCTCTGCGCAGACAGGAGAGCTGGTGCGAGTCTACAAGGGCCACAGTCACGCTGTTACCGTGGTTACCATCCTGGGGAAGGTGATGGTGACCGCCTGCCTGGACAAACTGGTCCGTGTCTACGATCTTCAGGTCAGCTTCCTTTAATTTCAACATGAATATTTCTTTGTTTGTCTGGACTAAATGAGGACATAGTCCAGACTTAGGCTCATTTATTTACATGGACAAATGCCCTTCTCAGCGCCTGGTCCGTCGAATTCCAGACTGTTCATAAGGAGCAACTGAACAAATGTCCTTTCCCTCCTCAGTCTCGTGAGCAGCTGCAGGTCTACGGTGGACACAAGGACATGGTTATGTGCATGGCCATCAACAAGAACATGGTGAGTGCATCTACTTTAGCGTGACACTCAAATACCAGGACTGACCACCACAAATGGAACCATCGTGTGTGTGTGTGTCCACCGTTTCAGATCTACACAGGTTGTTACGACGGCAGCGTGCAGGCCGTCAAGCTGAACCTGATGCAGAACTACCGCTGCTGGGTAAGACGTGACGAGACACGTTTGTGTGTCAGGACGTGATGCTGGCTTTTAGTTTGACCGTGTGTTGTGTCGACAGTGGCACGGCTGTCCAATGGTTCTTGGGGTGATGGAGCATCTGCAGCAGCACCTGATCAATGACCATGCTGCAACCAACGTCCAGAAGTGTCGCTGGAAAGACTGTGAAGAGTTTTTCTGCACCCGCAACAGTACCAAGCAGGTATTAGTCGTCTTCTGTTGATGACTGGTGATTGTGTTTAAGCAGTTCTACTCATTCTGCGTTTTCTCTGCAGGCGCTGATGTTACACATGCAGAAACATGCTGAGGAGGAGGCTGAACGGGAGCCTTAAGGGCCTCCCCCTGACTCCTCTCTGTTAACCTCCCATATTGGGGGGGGTCTTCTGGGACACACTTCCTTGTTGGAATCCAACCAAATCACATTTAAGAACGGACAGTTTGTTGTCTCACGTTTTGCAAACACAACTTGCGTTCGTTCTGTTCGACCAGTTCCACATTTCTCTGACCAAAGTAATAAGGAATCTTTTGTACTGAAGAAGCTTCAGCAGTGCCAGGATGAGAGGGAATGTGTTGCTTTCTGTGAAAACTGACATAAAAACCAATTGTTCTTCTCCAGATTGGTTGGCTGAAACATGGCATGGGTGAAGAGATGTTTTTATTGTTGTGCAGTTGTGATGTTGTGTCCTTTTAGAGCAACTGAATGTTATTTTCTTTTAGGAAGTTGCCTGACCCAAAGTGATGTCATGACGAGTGATTTAACATGGTGTTTTCTTGGCAGTGGTGTTGTTTTGTTTGTGAGGAGTCTCATCAAACTGAGAGATTTTAATTTTGTTTTTTTTTTTTATTTTAAGAAACATAAAAGGTCCTAACAGTTGGATTTGTAGTTTTGGTTTATTTTCTTTTTGTTGTTGCTCATTGATTAAAAGGCGGGATCGAGGGGATTTTGGTGCAGTGTCGTGTGACTTGGCCATTTGAGAATTGACATTTGCAGTGATCACAGAACTAAGACATGCTGGTGGTTTGTATTCATGTGTGGTTTATCTTTCGAAATGTCCAGAGTGAAGTGTGGATCTCGTTTTCCATGACTGAGTCTGAAGTAACGTTTTTTCCGACTTGGAATCGATTTGATATTCTAGACTTTTGAGTAGAAAGCATCAGAGCTCCAGTAAAGATAATTTTCTGACAGAGGTTTGTGTGGAGGTGAAGGTGTAGAGGAGGTGTTCGATGGACGAGCTTAAGGGAAAGAATTAGGATTCCTCTCCCATGCCATACCTCACCCCCGTCCCCTGTAAAACCAGAAACCTGCTAACACTTTTTAAAAATAATTTTAAGCCTTTTGATAAACCAGATACTCTCTCTGGTGTATGTGGTGTGTTTATGACTCTTACATTTTTATGACGTTTTCGAAGCCGCCATCTTCCAAACTCACATGAAGTCTGAGGAAAGCACGCAGTTCGTCTCTTACCTGGCATTCCTGAGATTCTTTATGTTTTCAGTCGTTATCAAATTTGTTTTGTAACAAGGTGCAATATTAAAAAATTTGATTAATAAAATGTGGCAATGATCTAAAACATTTTTCTGTTTTTTTTATTCATGTGTTGATTTCATAAGAATGTGTCCAAACAGCCTGTTTATGAAGGACAAAACACATTTTAGAGTCAAAACTACCACAATTTCACATCATCACTTTTAACGCATTCAAACCAGTAACTAAACATTTATTTAGGTAAAATTGTTAAAAATGCATTACACTCATTCGACCAAAGCCTTAATAAGAAAATCAGAAAAAAATCTGCAGTCCAACCACATTAGCCAAATTCTTTCAAATCCATAATTTAACCTTGAATGTTGATGATAAGGGGAAAACTTTTTGGCTCCATAGTTTAGTTCTTGAATTTCGTTGTTCAACGTGCAGAGCTGAAACACTGGCAGATCAGACTGGACAGTTGCGGGGTGGAGCACACAAGATGGCTCTAGAGGAGTGAAATGTGACTGATTGTAGGGGCCCACAAAAAAATAAAACTCCATCAGGAAAACTTTATTGACAGGAAATGAGGGCAGAGCAGTTGGTCAAGCAGGCCCAGAAATCCTACAGGTTGTGTTGTCAGGTTGAAAGAATGCTTCACCCTCGCTGCACAGTTTGGTGGATGAAGGAGCCACAATGAGTGAGAGATGAACAGCGAACTCGCACAGAAATGGGTTTGTGGGAGAGGCTCTGTGAGGTATTGTGACAGAAATAAAAGAGGTCGTGTGTGTTTGATGCCTGAGAAAAGTTACGGTTCAAAAAATCCAAACAAGGCTTACGACTGAAAGAAGAGACTGAAATGTCAGTGATGATAGGAGGACAAAGCATAGAAGGAAATGAAGAAGAAGAGAAACCGAACCGCATGTTGAATGTGGCACATTTGGGCAGTATGAAGAGTGGAGCTGTCAGGAGAGACTGAGGGAGGCTGGAGGTGAAGTGGATGAGAGCTAATGGCGGTCAGGCACAGAGTGGTGAGGTAAAGGCTGGCAGGTCTGGTCCTCATGTGGAGTGGAGCTCACCTGGAAGAAGGCGGGCCTTTCTAGGCGTACATGGTCAACTGGAGCCACTGGGCATGGAGAGGAGGAAGAACTTCAGTACGATGATGTCACTCATGAGCACTCACACTCTTAGTAATTCAGTCTGATCTTCTTCTCGTGAGAGATATATACAGTACACCGTATATTGATATTATACCTGGATTTATAGCTACATTTGTAGGATTATACCACACTGATACTCAGCTGGGATGCTGGTCAAATAGATGGGTGCTAATAAGATATGTATTTAAAATGAAATTGGATGGGTAACAGCCGTGTCAGGAGGGGTTTTGTAGTTATTCTATGTCAGTTCTATCTAGGAATTTGTGATTAATGTGTCTTCTCAGATTCATCACAAAGTTGCACTTTCACTGTGATGTTGATAAACGGTGCTGACATTATCAAAATGCTCAGAAATTGTGTGCATTGTATGAAAATAAAATATCACAATTAAATAGGAAAACATAACTTTCTTATATTTGAAGTTTACACTTAAGATATTTAGTGCTGATGTTCCCAATCAAACTTGATGACTCTGTAAACCGCTGCAGTAGTTTTAAATGGAAAAGATTTTGCAGCATAACCCCCCCTCCCCCGAGATGTCTTTTGAAGCGGTTTAGATCCATATACATGCTCCTCAAACTGTAGACGTGAATATATTTTCTAGCAGCTGGGCTGAAAACAGTTTGCAAGTAGCAGGGGAAGATTCTACCTCCAGAACACTGAGTCTGATGGTCCCATCTCCATCCTGGTCAAAGGCCTGGAAAGCCCCTGGAGAGCAAAAGGACGTCAGTCACTTTCAACACAAGAGCACAATTTAGACACCGTAAAGATCAACACATGCAACGTCAGAACTCATACAACAAAACCAGCGAAGGAAAGATACACAGTTCAGAGTAAGACCGATAGCTGTGTCATTACACAAGTTGTCTACTCTCCAGTTTACAGAATGAGCTGAATATGAGGGGACATTGTCAGACTGATCAAATGAGTCTCAGCTGCGACGCTGAATGTGAAAAAGAAAAAAACTTCATCCATCTACAGAGGCAGAGAAAGGTTGATGTTGAAGGTGTTTTCTAAAAGATAGAAAACCAGAATGGACTGGGCTTATTTCCTCCAAAGGTCACAGGGTGAAATGTCAATGGTGGTGACTTCAGCTTGTTGTCAGCTGGTGTCGCTAACAGTTAGCATGCCAGCTAGCATAGCACGGGGGTTCACCTCTTTTTGTGAATGAATGTTGGGTTTCTGTTAGAACAGTCAGTTTGGTAATTATCGTTAGATAACTGTAGTCGTGATTTGGCACCTTACAAATAAAATCAGACGTGACTGTTTTTTTCCCATCGGTCTTTTTGCTGCTCGTTCCATTAGCTGTAAAGCATCGGTCAGGTTTCCTACTGGCTGATGTTCCAGTCATTTCAATGTTTAAATAGATTGAGTGTGTGCGGTATGTTGGAATAAGTTAAATATACACTACCGTTCATAAGTTTGGGGTCACTTAGAAATGTCGTCCTTTTTTTTTTTTTTTTTCAATGACGACAACGTTAAATGAGTCAGTCTCGTCTAGACATGTGGTCAATGACTATTCTAAGCTGTGAACATCTGATTTTAATGGAATATCTACCTCCACCTACAGAGGCCTTTTCCACCAACCATCACTCCTGTGTTCTGATGCTACATTTTGTTAGCTAATCATGTTAAAAGGTGAATGGTGATTAGAAAACCTTTGAGCAATTATGTTTGCACACATGAAAACTGTTGAATAGAGAAGCTACAAAACTGGAATTGTCTGGATGACCCCAAACAACGGTAGCGTACGTGATAAATTTGTTATCTGTGATTCATGACGCGGTACTTGCGAGGCACTGACTTACTGAACATGGCTTCGAGCCGAACCAGACAGCTGATGAAGCTGTCAAAGTCTATGTTCATGTTCTCGTTGGCGTAGCGCATAGTGATGATGTCGTACAGCTGGTTGTTGAGACGGAAGCCTGAACGGGACACAAGACACATGACTGTACAGTGACAAGAACATTTAGAGGATGAGTTTAGGATGTTATTTCATCTGAATCACAGTCAATGACTCCTAAAAACATCACCGTCACATCAAATCGCTCAAAGAAACTCGCACATCACAATAACGCAGGACCTTTTTTAAGGTCATAAGGTCAAAACTGCCAGAGCGTCTGTACCTCTATGTTAGAGGTGAACACACCTTTCTGAAATATGCTGCCCCCTATTGGTTTGGAGTATGAAATGTGACGTGCTAGCTGGTTCACATAGCTCCAAACTGTATCTTTAAAAAAGCTCGGAATAAACTATTAATAGCTATGAAATAAAAATTCACTACTTTTTAATTATCATGATCAGACTCTTTTCAAGGTTCAGAATATTAATATTTGCACATTTTTAGCATTAGCACACATAAACGTCATATATCTCTTTGCTGAACTGCCTCTGGAGGTGCTGTTACCTGCGTCGTTGACAGCGTTCCTCATCTCGTAACTGTTAATGCTGCCAGACTGGTCTGCGTTATAGTGCTTAAAGATTCCCTGGATGAGAGAGGGTGTGAGTTCCAGGCCAAAACATGTGCAAAGAGGAGATGAGGGTAGTTGCATTCTCACCTGCCACTGTTTAATCTTATTCCACAGATGTCGGAACTCTTGTAGGTTCAGTCTACCTGTCCCATCCATCTAGACACATAGTTAAGACAAAAAACATGGACATTTTCCACAAATTTAACATTTATATATTCCCCTTTTTTCATTCCACTTGCCAGTGGACAAACAAATGCTTCTCTTAGGAACGTAACTGTACTTATGATACAGGTGATATTTGAGTCATTCACTCACAGTTACTGACTGAACTTGTCATGTTCTAAATGTGCGCCATCATGTGAATGACTACGGTACACACAGAAATGGGTATGGAGGCAGACATATTGTGCAGGTTTGGCTGATATTTTGGACCATCCACAGTATCCAGACAGGGCCTCAACTATGTGAGCATCCACAGACCCCGCTGTGGGTCTCGGCAGGTTGTGCCTCCTACAGACAACACAGCCAGCCCGATGCACTCGATACAAAGGATACGTCCATCAGAGCTATCATGCTCCTGCAGCTCTCCAGGCTGAAGCCCTCTGTGTTCAGGTCCTTGTCTGGTGGGAAAAGCAGGCCAACAAAGATGGAGGAAGTCAAAACCCTTGAGAAGGACTGAAGGACAGTTGAGTGACGTTAGACGGGACTCACGCTTGGTGATGACTCTGTTTAGAACATTTTTTAGTTCATTGGCTGTGATTTCCATGTCCTGCAGGATGAAATTCAGAATTATAGACTTTCATTAAATGACAATTGTTATTAGCTGATTTCTTCCATCTCCAGTTTACTTCCTGTTTGTACTCACGTCACCAGCTATCTCCTGAAAAATGGTCCGGAACTGCTGGTCCTCCTCACTCTCTTCCCCCGCCGAGGCTGGCGCTGGCTTAAGTTTCATGGAAACACAAAGTTGGAGGGGATAATAAGAATGTGAAAGGATGAATACGGAGATCAGCCTTTTATTAACGATGTTTACTGTGTTGTTATCTGCGTTCCTTGTGACAAGTTACTGTAGGGTTACTGTATGTAGGGTGCTGATGAGAAGCAGCGCTGTGTACTTGTGCTATGTCATTGCTTTGAAAGAGGCCTCCAACAAATGATTATTTACATTACTGGGTATTCTGGCGACTAGTTGGTTGAATAGTGAAATAGCTTGATCAAAAATAAATAAATGAATAAATATTTTTTTAAAAATCTCCCTTATCCAGACCAGCGGATCATCAATGAACTATCTTCAGTTTACAGTCACAAAACAAAACTAAAACAAAAAAAAACAGAAAAAATATTTTCATTTCAATTTCACTGAATTTTAGTTTGAATCTTTTTTTTCTTAAAAATGACCAGAAATCAAATAGCTGGTAATTAATTAAACAGTGGCATAATTATGAGCTTATTAATTGCAGTAAAAGGTGTGTATTTGTTCATGATGCAGCACCTTCCCTTCACTGAACGCTCTCCAGAAACTGCTGACACACACAGTGACTCCGCAAACTGAGGAATATTAAGGACAGAGGAGGTAGTATAAGGACGGAGACTTACCACTGGATGATCGGCCTCGATCCTGTTCTCTATCTCCCTGGGAGAAGACGAATAAACAGCAGTCACCAGGGTGACAACGTCTAATCTGGACCATCAACCTAAATCTGACTTCACCAATGACTTCACCTTTATTCTCACTATAGAGCTGAATCATGTTGATATCCTGAATTTGATCACAACATAATCACATCGGACAGAGATATTTAAATGAGTCAAACAAGTCACAGAGAAGCTGTAATTAAAATGTATTAGTTCAGTTCCACCTAATGCCACTTCCACTATTAGTTTCTCTTACATGTCTTATTCTGGGCACTTGGAGTCAGAATAGGTGTCACAGCGCTTAATATGAATCTGCTGGTGGAGGTGAAGTGTGCTAAAGAATTGCTTTGAACCTACAACAAGTCCCAGTAGGAGGATTTACCATCCGCCTGGTGTTGAGTAGGTTTAAAATGATCAAAAAAACCATTTGATATAGAAAGTGGAGAGCATTCAAAGGAGGCACATCCATCCCACAGCCTGATTCACAGCCAGGTCCTGGTCCATCCGGGTTCAGGCCGGCTCTGCGTGCTGTCTGGTCCTCCAGGGCAGCAGCGGCGAGCAGGGTGGGTGGGTGGATGTTTGCTGAAGCAGGATTGTGCAGCACTGAATATTTCTGAACGTTTACCGGAGCACGCCCAAATCGGAAGTGGCTTGTCCTAAAAAAGATTCCATAACAGCTTCGAACTGGGGCCGATTTCTTCCGGTTCTACAAATCAAATCGCCGTTAAAATGGTTTGTTCTTGGTGTTTCTTTGCCCCTCCCACAATGCACCCTTACACCCCCCCCCCCATCACAAACACACATACCTGCACTGAATAATGCACAAACGTCATAAATAAAATACTGCTGCCATTCTTTTACATTGTACCAAGGAGGGCGGGTTATTATCAGAACTGATACATCCTGAAGTTTGACTAGAAGACTTATCAAATATCAATCTGCCACTTGATTCTGTGAACAAAATCAAGCCACATAGCATTTATTTAAGAAAAATGCATTTAAACTACATTAGGCCATAACGGTTTGGACTTATAATCCTCAATATGATGTGAACTTCAATACCCGTCCCTACAGAGAACCAGGATGAGTTTGTCTACAAACATCTACCTTCTAACAGGAGAAAGCCATGTACCCATTCCCTCCTCCCACCGCCCAGCTCGCCCCCCCTGCAGGCTACCCGATCACCTTCACCCACTCACTCTGAGGTGTTCCTTTTTTCAGAGAAGACTCGCAGGATGAACTCGCCCTCCTGGTGCGGCTCATACGTTGAGGGGATGATGACATACTCTCCAGGGGTGAGGCGGAAACGCTGGGTCACCTCCCGCAGGTTGATGTAGGACTTGCAGCGAGCCTTGGAGGAGTTGAACAGGAAGAAGTCCTTCTGCATGTGCTGCTTGTTGCCGTGCATCTGCAGGTGGAGGGAGGACGGGGATAGAAACAGTAAACGGGGGGCTGCTCGGGTCTGAACTTGCTCCTCTGGGGTCCCTGAATGCATCCTTACCTCCCTTGGCACCTGTGGACAGACAGAGAACACGTTAGTTCTTGTGTCAAAGGCGATGGAATGAAAGCAGTGAAGACAGAAGGACAGATGGATTGACGGGAGAGAACAATGGTGTCTGTGTGTCTGAACCCATGGGATACAAACATACAAACATGAACTAAATATACACAGAAGATTGACGGAATGGAAAACCTCATAAATTGCAAATCCGATGGTGAAGAGGTTGGCACCCATCTTGCGCTCTTTCCGCCTGTTCTTCTGCATCAGCGCCACCACAAAGGTGCAGCCCACCTCGTTGTCCTCGGGGTCGTCATCCTCTTCCAGCAAACGTAGTCGGTACTGAGGGTTGGTCCAGAAAGTGTCTGCAGGACATTAAAGATTGGAGGTATTGTGTCATCTCTTCAAACTAGTGATTTCTAACTTTTCATCACGTGCAGAGAAAAATTTCCTCATGCTGTTCACCTCATGCAAAGGAAGAACTTTTCTTTTACAACGTGCAGGTTTTCTTAGAATAATCTAGAAAAATCTGAAGGTACCTGATGAAGGTATCTGTACTGAAACATCATAAATGAAAGTTGTGTATGGGAGTTTTTGTTCTACTGTTCTACAGTCTTAGTGAATATGATGTTTTCAAAGGGGATAAATTTCATCACAGAATTCATTGAGAAACATAATCATTCATCTTATTTATCGCTGAGGCTTTGATGGAGAACCGTTTATTCTTTCATCTTCAAAACATCTTTTTGGCATTTTTTAATTCAGAAGATAGGATAGGTGAGGTTGGTGGGGAACTGTGTGATAACTTGTGGAATAATATACCAGGGTAATTCCTGCAACCTCCAGCAGAGCAGCCTCTCACCCAGCGGCCCTCATTCACAGAAACTGTCCATTTGTGGATCTTGTCGTCCTCCAGGGCATCAGGGGTTAAATTACAGATCTCAATCTTTGTGTAGTTCTTCTTGAAGTCCTCAAACGACATCCTGGAGGGGTGGAGATGGGACAGATTGTGTGGATGTCGGGCTAAAACAATCTGCGGCCAGTAGCTTGTCATAAACAATGAAACTGTTATATAAAACAACAACTTCATAAAAGTGAAAATAACTTTGCATTATCTGCGTTTGCATGCATTCATAGTCTACAGTGACATTACGCTTCAGTGAGTGTTTCTGTAGGAAACATACTGTCCACAATGCTAAAGATAATCATTTAAACATAAAGCCAATACTGAAGATTTACGTTAAAGACCAATACAATAACATGAAATCATGTCACTGAAAAGTCATCGGGTAAATATTCAGCACACCAGAATTCTCCGTCCTCTGCACTTTGGTGCTGCAGCTTCTCTTTCTCAGTTTTCGACAGCGTGGCCCACTCCTTCGAGCTTCACAAACAAGCAAAGAAACACTGAATGTAACTGAAACATGTGCCAAATGTGTTGACTAGGTAAGAACAACAAGCTGTGTGATTCCATGAAGACGTGTACCAAATCCCAGTTAGAAGCTAAAAGCTGCTTCAAAGGTCCTTACTTGTCACTCCAGGGGCCATTCCATTCCACTTGGCCCCACGGGTTCCTGAGACGCACCAGACGAATTTTAGTATCCTTGTGCTGGGCCGGTCTACACTGTAGGAAGATCCAACGATCAGAAAAGTGCTGCTTCTCACAGACTTAGGGTCATGACCTCAGTGGGACTCTGTGTAGAGTTTACCTCCTCCACTGCCGTCACCGAGTACGCGTGGCCCTTCACCAGACCCGTCACTGTACGAGTCTCAAAGCGAGCTGGAACCAGCGACTGCAGACACATAAAACACATGAGGAACCCTAACGTACGCTTGTGTTTGGAAATGACCTCCATCGTACTGAATTAGCATTATCAAACTCCTTCTCAGAGTTTTTCCACATGACATGAGTCCAAGGGGATAAAAATGTGTCTCACGTCAATGGAGCAGCCCATGAGCGAGCCTCTCTCCAGAGCCTTCTTCATGATCTTGTAGAGCTCTTTGGGAGCTTCCTTCATCTCGTAGAACTCTGTGACGCCACCAGTGAAATCCTCCATGGCCTCGGTGGTGTTTCCTCCCTTCAGGGCCTCATAAGAGCCATGCAGCCTGGACACAGGAGGGGGGAAGTGTGTGTCTACAGTTGTAATATTTGTTGGGTATTTTGTCATCAGCCAGTCATCCTACTCCTGCTACAAGTATTATGTTCATGTCGTCACACAACAGTTACAGGTTAAAGTCAAATGTTGAAATCCGATGTAAACAAACAGTTCTTGGATACACTGAATGAATCCGAGAACATTCCCTCCTTTTCTGACGCTATACTTTTGTTTGCAAACAAGCACACAAACAAAAACGTTGGTGGCGGTAAATAACGCATCAAAGACAACAGCAGGAATTCAAGTGTTGCCTCTGTCAGTTGCTCTGTTTGGGGTTACTATGGGTCATGAAACAAGCCAAAGGGCCCAGAATGGGCACCCACAGGGTGACACAGTGATCAGACTCCCAGCTCTGAGCTAAATGATATTGACTACTCAAACATAACCAACATGTGCTCCAGGATACAGCATACGTTACATCTTAAAGCTTATTAGCAGTGATGAGTGATGTGTCCAACAACGTCAACAAGGTTCAAGAGCAGAATCAACAGAATCAATAGTTCATATCTAGAAATGTCGTCACCAAGTCCCCAAACATCTGTAGTTGTTTACTGCCCTGCTCCAAATGTGTTTCTGAACGCTAAAATCCCCCAAAAACAAATCAAACGTGTGAACATACATAAAGCACCTCACTATTAACCTGCTTATTGTGTCTGCAGAGGGACTGAACACAGGAAAAAGCTCCTCTGGTTTTGACAACAGTTTCCTCGCCTCCATCGCCCCAGAATGTGCTCATGGGAATGTTGGGTTTCTATTTGAATGGTTCATATGCTGAGCGTCATGAGGTAACTGTTGGTGCCATACAAATAAAATATGAGCTGACCTGTCTAAATGACCTTAGTGGACCTCACTGGTGGGCTGGATCAGACTCAGATAATGATCCATGAACAGCTCCAGTGTGAAATTCTCCATCCTCCTCTCCGTGTCCTAGGTACTCACTTGGCGTAGGCCTTCTCCAGCAGGGCGCTCCAGAACTCATTCCTCTCAGCTGACTTGGTGAAAACCAGCTGGTTGTTGAAGGTTGGGATGCGGTCGTCAATGACAACATCCACCCAGTCGCCATAGCGCCAAAACTGGAGGACACGATTACATTAACGATGAAAAGAAAGAAAAGCTGATGATAGTTCTTTCATGTTTAAACATCGGATCAGCTGCTCCATTGGTCATTTGTGTGAGTGAACACTGGAGGACAGCAGCTGATTGTTGGGATGAAGGTCTGCACCATCTAACCTGGAAGTGGAAGATGCCGACGTAGCCCTCAGAGAAGCTTTGCTCCTGGGGAACGACTCTGTAGAGCAGCTTCTCATTCAGGGTTAGACAGGCGATGGCGGCCAACAGCCAGCAGTCGCCTGGAAGGACAGAACCTTCTCAGTTTTTTTTCCTTGTTATAAAACAACACAGGTGAACGTATTACAGATTTGACCGAAGGAGGAATCAAATCTGTTTTTGTCCCTTGAATTATTCAATATATAATGTGCACTAATGGAGCACAAGTGCATCTCAAAGTATCAGAATGTCATAGAATATCATAGAAAAGTTCATTTTTTCCTGTCATTTAATTCACAGTGAAACATTCATATATGTTAGATTAATTCAAATATAATTTGAAAATTTCAAGCCTTTGTTGTTCTAATTTTGATAAATATGTCATATAGCTTAAGAAAATAAAAAAACCTATGGACTCACATGAGAGAATTATGGTATTTAAACTGCATAACTAGTGGTTTAGTCAAACCTGATACAAAGTATTGGGATATTTTGAGATACAGAGCTGTAGGCTTCAAGTATCTGAATTAAAACATTCTTGACAAAAGTTTTCCATGATGATTCAAATTTTTTGAGAACCACCTATGCGTGTGTAAAGATGGCGACTGTGTGCTGATGTTTGTGTTTTCTGGTTGTCCAGGTGTGTGACAGGATGTCAAATATCAGGCTGGGAACAATGTAAGTTTTCCAACAGGGAATGGGGAACCACGTCTGCTGGGACCTTTGTGCCTGCGCTGCCCATTATTTGCTGTCTGAACTGGACAACAATGAGAAATGCTGCTGGTTGGATTCCCTTCCAAAAGAGTAAGCACAATAAGTGGAGGCCGCCGCAGGCAGAGAGGCCGTGTGCGTGGGGGGAATGATGGGATACTTGTGATCCTGTTTCCTCAAAGCCAGCAGAATAGATCCTAAATGTTAAAAATACTGATGCTGTTCCATCAGCTGCTGTCAGCTGCTGCAGCACGGCCCTGAATTCATTTATTACAACATGTAACAATAAGCCAGCAGCTCTCACGTTTTCAAGTCATTTGGACCAAATAGTTATATTTTATATTAGAATTTATAGGTGTTTTTATTTCTGTCAGTGCACAGAACGACTGTAACAGTCACACACTATCATGATGTTACTTAGTAGTGAGATATGAATGATAATCGCAGTAAAACTGAATGGTTCCCCACTAACAGCCCGACAAGGTCACCTGGGTGAACCCTGGACCTCACTCTGAAACCCACTGCAATAAACAACAACTGGCTGTTGTTGCTCAGAGAGTGAGTCTGGCGGCAGATTAGATGTACTTGAATTTTTTGCATCACAGAGGTCATTGTGACAACGTTAGGATGAGTTTGATCATTGAAAACAGGCACCACGGTTTAGAATTTAATACAAATACATAACTGACACTCACTGAATATGACCATGTTCGTCAGCATTGTGACACTGTGTGAAAATACTGAGCCTCAGATGTTATTTACCAAGATCTCCCTGGCAGATATCCGTCCTACTGGCTCCTCCAACAATGAACTGAGGGTTCTCACAAATTTCCTGCCGACAACAACAAAACAAAACGTGAGGAATCAGTTTACTACTATATCTCATCTGAACAGTCCAGTCAGCTCCGAGGTTGTAACATCAGGAACAAAACTGCTTCATGTGTTGTAAATAGAAATCAGGGTGAAACGACCTCTGGGTGTTTCAAATGTCAAATACAATCAACTATTACACACAAATTCCCATTTCATTCCCATGTTGGACTGGCAGGAAGTATTTTAATTAAACACCAAAAGTCACTTTTCATCTGGAGGATAAACCTTGAGTGAGAAAAGCTGTTATTCACCAACATTTACCCACCACATGTGATTCTTCTTTTTTTAACAAACATCTCCATGTGCCAACCCACTGTGCCCCCCACTCCCTCACCCCCTCCTCTCTCTACCTTGGGTCTCTTCCAGACGATGTTCTTGACCTTGTTGGACTTGTGTCCGAGCTCCTTGAAGCCCAAAGACTCCACGCTGGCCGGAAAGGATTCATCCTCAAACAGGTTCTTCCCCTGAACACACTCCTGTTGCAGGATGTTGAAATCCTGGCTGTTGAAACGGAGGGGCTTGTTCAAAGTCCCTTCCCCGTCTCTCCTCTCTCGTTCCCGGATCAAACGGTCACAGAAAAAGCCAGACGGTGTATAAGGCATCTCGTCTCAGCTTTTTTCTTTTTTTTTTTTTGGAGGAAAAAAACCTGTCTTTTGCCACTTGTATTTAAGTTTTACAAGCTTAAAAACCCTGGCATAAATCCAAAGAGCTAATGTCTGATTGGCTCTTCCTTCGTGTGACGTCCCCCTCCCCTCCGTCACAGAGTACATGCAAGGTGTGAAAGAGATTCAGTCCACATGCATTCACCTTTGCATTACCATACACATACACATATGCACAGAATCTCACACATCACACAGATGTACATTTGTTGCGTCCCCATTGGCCGACCCGAACAATGACCTTCCCCTGGCGGTGGTGCACCGGTGCCATCATTGTTGGGTGACACAAAGGCCAGCGGGCCACACCAGAGGGCATGTAAAGAGTGGTCAGTAGATGCCCTGCCTCAGCAGAAGGCATTCAACCCCTTTAAACCTATTCTCAATGGAGCTCAGCATTGAGCAGTCTCAGCATAACTAGAGCCGGCTAATGCTACCCAGAGGATCCATTTTTAGCACGAAACCTGGGAAATAAAACTTCAGTCCAACCTCAAGGTAGAGTACATGAAAGCAGTGGATCTGATTCACAACCTTCTTCTACAGTAAAGCCTTCGTGCTGCAGTCTGCTTCATTCATTTACTCGTATTTTTCAGATGTTTCTAGCCTTCGTGTGCTGTGATAAGATTTGCTAATGTTTCTCGTAAATATCCTGGACAATTCTAACCATTTTAGAGGAAATGTGTGTGTTACATCAGCATCTGCTTCTACTATCTGGTTTGAAAGTGTCACACAAATACAGTGATATACAGATACACAGATACAGAAAAAGACATTTGGAAGAAAACAGAATTTATTTAGGCAAGGAAATTTTGATAAAATGAAACATTTCTTACTGATGGAGAATAAAATCATTTGCCCAATAAGCTGTTTAATCTTCTTAAAATTCATGACTGCAGACCAGAAAAGTTCTTCTTCTACTCGTGTGTTTTCATCCTGACAAAAGAACTGAAACACACGTTGACAAGTCATGTCCAGTATCCAGTGATTTGTTGAGATTTACCCAGTTAACATCTTTATTTCCCAGTCTTCTGTCATGCTGAGCTTCAGGCTGCTCATAGTCAACAAGCAGCAGGCGTCCTCAAACTGAAATGGAACCACGGCATCCTCAGTACCTGGTGAGGACAAGAAACATCAGAGTTACCCTTCACAGTAAAAAAAACCTTTCTGACAATAGAAAAGGTGACCAAATGCCTCGCTTTGGGGGATCTAAAACCTATAGATAGATATGGTCTAGATGTATAGTGTGGGTGCTGTTTTGTCAGTTGCAGTTGTAAAAAATAAAAATGAAATGAAACTTGAAGTGAATGAAGTGAGACTCTCCGTTTGAATGACGATCGAGAAACAAGTTCTTATTGGATGTGTTAATAATAAGTAGTCAGGATTGTTCATTTGCACCTGGCACATGCGCGACCACTGTGGATGGTTTGTGCTTCAGTCCCATGATGGTCACTGACTGGATGACGCTGTCACAGTCAAACGTTCCTTCTTCACAGGCAGAACTGAGAGAAAGCATCAAACTTATCGACTCACAGTTCTGTTCCTATGGTTCATCCGCATCACTGTTGGTGACCTCGATAAATCAACAAAAAACAAACAAACAAACCGGCAGAGCAGGCGGCCTGACGTCATGCTGAGCCTGCGCAGGCAGAACGCATTTCTGTCCCGGTAGCAGAAGGAATGACCGTCGTCCAAGTACAGCTCGCCATCAGCAACACCCTGCACGGAAACCACAACAGCAGACGGGAGTCGTTCAAAGGGCCAAATGTTTACACCTTTCCAAGACTTTGAGGCTGAGTTCAGAGTTCAGACTTAAAGTAAAACCTGGCGTGTCAGCAGCTTTCCACAGCCACATACTGTACCTGAGAGTCCAAAGCCACGGCGATGGCGAGAGGGAGCTGTCGGAGCTCGGCTGTACAAGATCCGCTTCCTGTTGACCTGCAGACCACCGTGCCGCCTCGCTGGAAGACAGGAACCTGTAGAGAGGAAGCTATGAGTCTGTGCTGCGTTCACCAGAATGATGATCTGCAGACGTGACAAATAATCATCTGCCCTCATAACATCATTTAACTTCAAATACTTCTTGAAGTGACGGTATGGCGCCATGCGGACCTTAAGATGCTACGTATTTACCGTGTGTAGAGTTACTGGAAGACTCACAGTCCTGCCGCCTTTGTACGCCTTTGCTGATGCGACATCGTACCACATCTAAGAAAGGAACAATCCTTAATTTAACACTGCATTGTGTGATAAACACACTAAGTGGGTAACTTTACCTCATGAGAACCAGGAAGTAAGACTTTGATTTCCTTTGTGCCTGAATCGGTAACGGGACAGGCCAGCAACGCCCCTCCTGCACAAACGCTAATATGTTCAATTACCACAGTAACAACAACAACAATACTTATGATAATAGGGGTATTCATCACCAATCATATACTGGTGGTCCACGCTGAAGATGCTCTGTTCTTGTGGGAACTCCACCCAAAGCGGCCTGTTTTACATCAAATGATCAATGATT
>CAAKHB010006919.1:36678-49872 GCA_901007665.1 Aeoliscus strigatus
GTGGAAAAGTGGGGTTACAGGGAGCAGAGGTGGTGAAGGTGCAGGAGTTTAAGTACTTAGGATCAACAGTGCAGAGAAGTGGAGACTGTGGAAGAGAAGTGAAGAATAGGGTGCAGGCAGGGTGGAACAGCTGGAGAAAAGTGTCAGGAGTGATTTGTGATAGAAGAGTCTCAGCTAAGGTGAAGGGAAAGGTTTACAGGACTGTGGTTAGACCAGCTATGATGTATGGTTTAGAGACACTAGCGATAGGCAGAAGACAGGAGGCAGAGCTGGAGGTGGCAGAGTTAAAGATGCTGAGATTCTCTTTAGGAGGGACCAGGATGGACAGGATTAGGAATGAGGTCATCAGAGGGACAACACAGACAGGAAGGTTAGGAGAAAAAGCTAGAGAGGCTAGATTGAGATGGTTTGGACATGTGCAGAGGAGGGACAGTGGATACATTGGTAGGAGAATGTTAGAGATGGAGTTGCCAGGTAGGAGACAGAGAGGAAGGCCAAAGAGGAGGTTTATAGATGCAGTGAGGGAGGACATGGAGGTAGTTGGAGTCAGAGTAGAGGATACAGAGAACAGGGAAAGATGGAAATCGATGATTCGCTGTGGCAACCCCTGAAGAGGGACAAAGCCGAAAGGAGAAGAAGAAGAAGAAGTTTCACCAGAAGCAGTTTGAGCTCTTTCAGGGTCTATCACTCTGTGTATTTCTTTTTTATTTTTTAAAGGTATATTTTATTGGCCCAGATGTGGTGATACTGACACTTACGCAGTGACTCAAACCTTAACACAGACTTATATAAGAACTCACAGTCGGCCCACACAGACAATGACACCAATCAGAACTGGCAGCGTTAATTGGAAATACAAGTACATTCTTTTTATTTTTACACACAGGTGGAATTAACAACTGCTGTTCGCACTGACTGGTGATTATAAATTTACCCTAATTTGTTTCATCTAAAGCTTAAAAGCATCTCTGTTGTTGCAGTATGGGAGTCTTTTCTATGATAGAATCAGTTTTCAGACTCCACTGAAGCCGCTGGCACTGGTGAGGCCAGTTCACTCATCCCCGGTAATATATTTGTTTTTTGAAAAAGGATACACGTGGGTTTTGCACTCTCCTTTTGAAATAACAAACAATGCAGTTGGCTTGCCACCCACAAGTGGCACATCCCCAGTGATTCATTTTCTGTGTGCTGCCTCTTCTGGCTCCTGCGAAATGCAGCAGGGAAGAACATCTAACCAAAGGCGAAACTGTGCTTGCTGTGAGATGTGAAGGCAGAGAGAGGCTGCTTTTAGTGTCTGAAACAAAGCGGATCCTTGTGCACAATCCAATCGAGCCAACCGTGTTGCTAAAGAACCGTTGGAAATGTAACGGAACAAAGATGACGGACTGCAGGGTTTGTTGTGCTGTGAATGAAGCTGTGTGCTAAAAACACAGAGTGTTGGATCAGAGCAGGTGCCAACCCGTCTCCTCGCCATCCTTTGATTCCCTGCGACAGGATGAATCTCCCTGTGTGTTAATATGTGCTGTTTGGTTATTTCTGCCTTCGTAAATACCGATATTCAGCGTGCGATGGAGGACGCGTGGAGCACTCAGGCGTAATCTGCTCCTAATCCCCACCAGAGGCATCCGGCAGCTGGATATTAAATTGGGATTTTATTTCTTCTTCTCCCCAGACTGTCTCGCAGCCGCTGCCGTGTCACTGTTCATGTCGCCGGAGAGCAGCAGCAGAATGTTGGACGTCTTTTACACCAGTCCGGCTTCCATCAGTCTACCCTAAAATAATCCTTGGTGCGTTTGAGGTTGAAGGTACCCGATTTACGGATGGATGCAGGACAAGTAAACGAGTGGAGGAACAAAAGTCGGCACACCAGCAGACTCATTTGAGACGCTTGAGGTTATCAGCAGTTTGACGTCACCTAAACCAGCCGTCTTTTCTGGTTAATCTGAAGCCGCTGTGTATCGCAGAGAAAGACGAGCTGATATTAAATGCTGCCTTCCTTCATCTATTTGCATAATGAGGGAGATAACCCCCCACAAACTACCCCCACCACCGCCACCGCCGCCATGAGTAATTAATAAATCAGATTGTAATAATGGAACACTGCGAAGGCGTTGTTCCATTAATCGCTCTCCCTGTCCTGTTCTTGTATCTTACATCTCAGCGTCACTGTTCATGGCTTCTAATTAAATTGTACTTTCTGTCGATTGTGCTCATTACTCAGGGAAAACCAGCGGTCAGCAGCTGTGTCTGGAGATGGAGATGAGCAGGGGGGTAAATGTTGGTTAGGAAACACATCATGGGGCCGTTGTCTTCATGCAGAAAATAGTCTTGTCTTCTTGGTGTCGATTGGCTCGGTTATCTCAAGGGTTTTGGATGTGATATGAAGGAACATTAACCAACGATGTCTTATCATGTTGTTGTTTGAGGTCGTTGTCTGAGCTGTGAGGAAGCTGCAAACAGAACGTCCCCCTTACTCGGATATCCAACCTATAATTCGGTCCAACTCAAAAGACCCTGAGTTCCAAGATGGCGTGTGTAGCGCACTATTATCTGTATAAATTGTTTCTCACTACAGAAAGTGAGTGGATCTTGTTTCCATGGAAACACCAACAAGATCCATATAGCTTTCTGCTCACTTTTTCGTTGAAAATGACCTTTTGGACAGTTGTATTTTCTCTGCAAACACAAAGTGACGCTCAGAGATATGGAAAAGTCACGTGACACAAAGTGTCCAATCACAGGTGTTGCCGTCTGCAGAGGTCCCGAGATGAGTAGTACATATCTGGAGAGGTGACAGCAGGCTACACCGAAGGCAAAGGCATTGTGGATGTGGATGTGTGGATGTGTAGGTATGCGGCCCATTTGATGTAACAGCATAAATTGGCCTTATTGCTGCAGTGTTCTATACAACAAAGATTGTCTTTAAATCTCACTGTCTCTACCTCACTCCCACACTGACAAGGCCGCATCTGTGTTCACTTTAGTACATCACTGTACAACTGGACGCGCGCACGCGTGTGGTGTGTGTGTGTGTGTGACAACCACAGAAGTTAGCCGCTGCTTTAACACAGCCTCTTAAAGCTTCCGTCAGTATACTGGAAAGCTTGAAAGCCAAGAGGTCTCTGCGGCGCTCATGGCGGTTCTACCTGATTGGACAGGCCTTTTCTCCTGACAAGCAGACCTGCTTGACCAGTCAACCATTGCATTGCACCGCCTTCACACTGCAAAGCCAAAAGATGGAGGGGGAGCAGACAGCAGCCAAAATAGGCCCCGCATTGCCAATAAATAGAGTTTTTGTAGTTAAAACGAGAGTCACAGTGGGCGAGAGCGGTGCAGAAACTGTCTAAAGGAAATGCTTGAAGTGGACGAGAGCATGTTTTTTTTTAAGATGAATCAGGAAATGATTCACCTTAAATGATTCAAAATAATGAATCAGGTTAAGTAATTAACTCCAGAGTAAACAGAAATCTATAAAGGATTATTATGGTGGTGTTTTTGGGGAATATAAAGTTAAGTAAAAGTTATTTTCCTATAAAATGTATTCTTGTAATATTACACAACTGTTCTTTTTATTGTCAACATTTTCAAAATGCACACTGAAGCTCAATTGTGGGGTTTTGGGCCTCAGACAGCAGCTTCCATCCAACTCCAATTGTTCTATGCTCCAATTTAAACCCATTTGTATCAGGGTGGGACACACACATTGCTGAAATTCTGTTAACAGGACAAACTGCTGGTGTGAGAGATGGATCTCTTAACTCCCATTCACAGAGTCTGCGACCAGAATGTTTAGAGCTGTTTTTGTTTGGTTTTTCTGTCTCATTTAAACAAACATGCTTAAACAGGAGCCTGAAACAAACAGTTCCTGGAGATCGTTGCTATGAACGCCTGTCTGTCAACAGACACTTTAGCTCAGTTAAACTGCAGCTTCATGAACTTCTTTCATAAACCCCAGTACTGTCCAAAAAATCGATACAGCCAGATTGCCAGCCCACACACTCCAATCAAATCTGTGATTTTTAACTGGTCTGCATCCAATCCAGACAGATCTGAGTACATATGTCTGATTGATCACAAATGAATTAGCTCATCAAAAAAACAAAAAAACAAAAACAAAAACAAACAAAAAAAACAACCAGCAGATCCATATCTGCTATGATGCATTCACTTCTATCATCGGTTAGAACTATTGAAATGTTGCAGTTGTGTTTGTTAGTAGATAACATTTTTGGTTGCATCCTGTGTGTAAATCAGTAAGTACGTTCTCCTTGGAGACGAACCAAAGCCAAGTCAGCACATTTGCAGTTAAATGTTTTGCTGAAGGGACTCAAATGATAACTGCTGGTAGAAGAGGAGAAGGAGGAAGAATGTGTGTGTGTGTGTGTGTGTGTGGAGGGGGGTGTCATTCAATCAAGTTCAGCACATTCATTTAAGTGTCAGAAAACTGTGCAGAAACCACTCACAAGTACAACATTTACATCCACACCCCTCCGGAAAATATGGGCGCTCAGCTGACAGGAAGACTACTGATGCAATGTTTTCCTTTAGTTGGCTGTGTGTGTGTGTGTGTGCGTGTGTGTGTGCGTGTGACAGATGATGGTGCAGAGAGATAAATAGTCACACTGTGGAAAGTGATAATGGACTTTTCTTGTCTGCACTGTGTCTGCACAGGCGGAGAGGCCGCAGCGATGACAGACATGCTGATGTGTTTAACTGGTCTCACTCAGATTGAGAGGGGAAGAGGGAGGGCGGAAGAGAGAGAGACAGACAGAGAGAGAGAGAGAAGAGATGAACAAGGTGCATGGGGGAGGGAGGGACTAATGCTCTTTTGCTCTCTTCCACATTGCCATTGGCAACAAGACCTCCATCGGCGCGCTGACAGATGGTAATGAAGCCGCTTTAGGTGAAAACCGGTCGACACCTTTCCCTCATACATTCACAATCTGTCCCCCGCTTTTTTTCTCACTCTCATTCGGACGCACACACATGCACGCGCGCACACTTCCATAAGGCGTGAGTGAGAGACAGGGAGAGTCATTTTTCAAGTAGTTATCTCATTTCAACCACAGCTAAAAAATTTTTAAGAGAGAAGGCGTTAGACAAGTTGTTGGCGGACATGATTAAATGCCAGCACCCACATCAAGACACATTCGCTGAGGCAACATTTTAAGACTTAACTTTTCCGACCAACTACTACTACTTCTACTGCTACTATTACTACTACTATTACTATTACTACTACTTCTGCTTCTACTATTACTATTACTTCTGCTTCTACTATTACTACTACTACTACTTCTAGTACTATTACTACTATTGAAACTGTCACTACTACTGCTCCTACTGTATTTCTACAGCAGTGGCTGCTCATAAAGAGTGAGAGTATTATATTTTATAATGTTGCCATGTCAGATCCAACTGTCTGAGCCCCATAAATTCATGCTGTATTCTTGCTGGGCGACCGGCTGGACCATTCACGACCCTCGTGAGTTCATAGGTCATTGGGGAGGCATGACATGAGGAGCGGCATGTAATGACGTGGTTTCTCAGGTGGAGAAATAGCTGTGTCTGGTGTCCTGAAGAGCATGGTGTGTGCTGTCCATCCTTCTTCAGAGAGAACTTCAAGTAATGGTACAAACTGCAGTGGATGTTCCAGGTCAGAGCTCGCTGTGACGCAGTTTCAAAACAGAGTGCATTGCACTTTCATCACATCGTAGGTCAGAAAAATGTCATTCTTGCAGTAGTTGTTAGTATGTAACACATCATATGCTATTCCAGGTACACCGTAACAACATTCTTATTGCCAACAAAACTAACAGTTGTGTGTCTATGAGTGACTTAAATGGAACAAAAGTGGAACAAAACCTAAGTGATACAGAAACAGTTTGAACATAGTTTGTACTCACAGATGACACTGAGATGCTGACGCCATCTTGGTCAAGTCAAGTTGGATAGGGGTGTTCTGTGTGCAATTGCCTGTTTGACTAAATTAGTTTGTGCCAGCTCGACATAGCAGTCGATAGTCAATAGGGAAACATAACACGATTCTCGATTGTCACATCATTGTGGAATCTGCCTCATGCCCTCTGCAGTGTTTGTCACTGCCAACATTCAAGTCTCACTTTCCTGAGGAACTGTGTGTGTGTTTAAGTCTGTGTGTGTGTGTGTGTGTCCAGTCCATCAAATGGAACTCTTCTGTCTATGTAAACTGGCTGGTGTGCAGCAAGGCTACCTACTCGCACCCTTTCATTTTCTCCTCTGCATAGACTGGGTGATGACAGAAACAAACAGCAATCGATGAACCGGCATCCGGTGAAGCTTGACAGAGCAGCTTGAGGATCTTGATTTTGCAGATGATCTGGCAGTATTGCCTCACACACACCAACGGATGAAAGAAAAATGAAGAAAACTGGAGGAAACAGCTGATCTACACGCATGGACCAAAATTCACTCGAGGAGGTAAAAAGCTTCTCTTACATGAGGAGCATCATCATTGTGGAAGGTGGCACGGAGGACAATGTGCAAGCTTGGATTGGAAATGACAACATTCATCATGCTGAACAATATCTGGAAGGCAAAAAACTGAGACCAAACTACAAATCAAACGTGAAGGCTTTATGGCTCAGAAACCTGGAAATCCCTTTGCTAATCCTAGATGCTCATCGTTGCTGCAGCAACCTGCTGTGTGTAGTATAGGTGTGTAAGTTCGACATCTCACGCAAACTAATCTGTCTTTTGAAACACTGGTAGAACTCTCTATCCCAGTTTGACATTTGCATGTGTGTATATTCTCCAACATCAGGGCAGGATTTAGGATGAAAAAAGAGAACGAATGTTGGATGAAGAGCTGAACCAGCCCGTGGTGCTGCCGTCCAGAGGGTGGGGGCGCAGCGTTTTGGTTGTGTTTAAGCCCTGTGGCTGGCACAGGTTTTAACATCTGCTCCTGTCGCACTCAGCAACGAGGTGCGGCACACTGTGGCACATTAAAAAGCAGCCCACTGTGTGTGCGCGCACACACACACAGTCACATAAAGACCTAAAAGCCTGTTATTGGCCTCCACCATGAATACACACTGACTGAACCAATTAAAAAGTTGCCTTGACAAACTGTCAACCTATTCCTGTGAAATTGTGGAAATTGAAAGTAATTTAACGTTTCCAGCTACTTGAAGTGGATATAAACACATGCTATGCTATGCAAAGGCCAACAGACCACGATTGTTCACAGAATGCATTGATGACATGTGAGAACTCATGTGAATCATTAACTCATAGAGGATGCTATCTGACCAATCACTTCACGCAGGTTCTGAGCTCTTCAATGCAAAAATCCTCCCACAAGTTTTTGTTGTTGACAGACAAATCAACTTTCTTGGTTTTTGTAACTCAAATCTAACTCATATCTTAAAAAAAAAGCCCTGACAGATGACATTATATATTTATCACAAATGTCCTATTTCAAAATTTGCCATGTCATATGAAAAGATTTTTATTAACTTGTTAACTTGCGATGACAAAGCTCATGACACCCAACACATTTGTTTTCAGACAAATGTGCTTTTGTCCTGTTTGGTGCTGTATGTGTGTGAGAGAGCGATATAGAGAGAACATTAGCATCTTAACTCTGTTAGCAGGGTTCTGCTTAGCAACTGACACTTTTTTATTAATCTACTAATCCGTTTAGCTCATGTTAGCTTAAGCCTAACTTGACTTAGAAAACACACAGGAACAAAGGCAATGACGCTGATAATGAGAATTTAATGCACAAAATCGTGATAACACGAAGTGGTTTGGAGCTAACAATTTTGTCCTCGCAAACACTGAAAAATGTATTACACTGCAAAATCCCAAATGTAATTTTACGATGGTGTGTGTGTGTGTGTGCCATTGTCCATGTCAACCAATTGCAGTTGGTATGTGTGTGTCGTGGACTAGATGATTTGTTAATATGTATTGAATCTGTAAATTAAGATAGCAAGCGCACAGATCCTGACTGAAGGTGGTTTCCATGGCAACTGTTGCACTTCAAACACTTTCCCTGCTGTACCCATTTCACCTTTGCCTGAGGTGGCTTTGCACGCTGTGCTGCCACAGAAATGATTCCCTGCCAAGTGATAACAAAGAACAGCAGGATGAAATCTGATGCAGGGGAACGCAGCCGCAGCAGTGACATGCCATTAAGGAGAATGAAACGCCTTTTCCGGGGTTTCACACGCCAGCCAGGAGAGGGAGGTCAGGCAGAATGGACCTTGTGAGAAGGATTGTCAGCGTCATCCATTTTTGATGAACAGATGGTTACTCTCTGCTCCGACGGCAGAAATCAATGCAAATATGATAAAGGCTTAACTGGCAGTATGAACTACAAACGCCTCCCTCGGGTGACTCAGCACTCTCCTCGGCTGCTGGATGAAATAAATGAGCCTTTACTCTCAATTTCTAGTCATGGAGAGAGTTTAATTCATGCCTGTTGTGGTGCGAGACGCTTGATGTATGTGCAGTGCATTCACGTGTGTCTGTGTGTGTGTGCAGATGGCGCTCCAGCCAATTAGACCAGGGAAGTAGAAAGGGGGCTATTAGTACGCAATTACCTCCGATTGCCTCAACATTGCTTTGTTGGGTGGCAGTGCTCTGTGAAAAGACCAAATGTCACGTCCGGGGCTTCCGGGGCGTCGGCACTCCCATCGAATGTTCACAGGCTGTCGGAGGGAGCAGAAGCAGGCCAACAAGTCTGTGAATAAACTTCTTTTTTTTTTTTCATTTTGCCTGTCCTTCACTCGCTCCATCAATGTCCTCCTCACCCCAGTGCGTCATCTCGCTCAATACTGGGTTAATCCAACACAGTTACTGTTCTCACTTCATTCCCATTCTCTCAGTCGGATACAAGTGACTCCGACTCTTAAACATCTTTGTAAACATCTTTGTTTTCGTCCCGGAAAACAAAGACAATGTAAAGAAAATATGGTTGTTAAAAAAGCAGGAAACGCGACTTTCAGATGTTCAAAATACATTGTGTGATATTTGAAAAAACAATCCATAATTATGGTCAATCCTCTATACTAAAACACAGTAAGTTTGTTATTGTGTCTTTGAAACAGCAAAACTCATTTTTATTCATTCATCACTCATTCCACGTATTACGGTTACGTGTCACGCTTGTGCTGGAGCTGATCCCAGTAGTTAACGGGTGGATGGTGGGGTTCACCCTGGACGAGTTGCCAGCTCATCGTAGGGCAACATGAAGGACAATCATTCAAGCACACACTCACACTTCACACCTCACAATTTAGAGTGACCAATTAACCTCAGCATGCTTTTGGAGGTGGGAGGAAGCCGAAGAACCCACAGAGAACTTTAATTTATTTCATTTAAAGATTTAATTTTTATACTTCTCCAGGATTGCACCTGAGATCATTATGTGTATCAACGAAAAAGTACAGTTTATTACTATATCATCTTTTCTTTGCTATCATTTAATCCAAATAAAGAGTGTATGAGTATCAGTAAAGGTAAATGTATGAAAATGACAATTGACGGTACAAGTTTTAAGAAGATCTCTGGTTCTTTGCTGAGCTACAATACCAAACTAGGCTAACATCTTGCTTACACAGCAACAAAGAATAAATGAAAGAAATGTTTCATGAGAATGCACCAGCTGCTGAATCAAATCAGCTCTGTATCAATGGTAAGATCCAGTTTAAGATACAGTTTTTGTGTTTGTCTCTAGTTTGAGTTGTGTTGATTTAACTCATTAAAATGCCGTTGGTTTTCTGCACCTCAGATCCTCACAGTTTATAAACTGATTTGTTAATTTCAGTCTCTGGATAAAACATTCATCACTGCGGTGGGCGTGATGAATCGACTGTGTGTGTGTGTGTGTCGGAGGGGGGGGGTCGTCAGCAAGGACACAGTATGATAAATTGGAGAAATATATGTGAAAGTAGAAGAAAGATAAACACGCTCATTCTACTGCTACTTTGATATGTAAAATGACTCTTCATTTTTTTTATAATCGTCCATGACTCTTTCATCCATATTTAAATCTAAGTGGCTGTTTGGACGATGCAGGAAGAATTTACGAATCCATGTATGAGTTTCTGGCCTCGACTGACACGTTTTTCATTCACTCATGTCTCCATCACACCAAGTCCTCTCCCGTCTCCTTCAGCTGTGCCTCAGCAGGACGGAGTCGAGTGCTGATTGGTTCATTGCCGAGGAAACGGAGGGAGATTCGTGGGAGTCCGTAGATGCTGGCTCATGCTGAACCCACACCCTCTTTGAGGCAGGACGGGAGAGATGAGGTGAAGGCGGTAGGGTTTCATGTCAGAGGAGTCAGTGGAGAGCTTTCCGCTGGTTTTTCATATTCTTTAGGTTATTCTTAGCACCACTTACCTGCAGCGACTCTTTATACAGTTGTGTTTTGTATTTCCACTCCACTCCATACTAAAAAGGGTCAGAGTTTAAAATTACAGTAGTAGATCCTGCCAGAAAAAGAAAAAAGAATTACTAAATGTATGGATGATGCCTCAAAAATTATCATCAAAAATTATTATCATCAAAAATTATTTGAAAAAAATAACTCTGACCTCAGGGTTTGTTGAATTTTATAAGTCTTAGGTCCAATTTTCATCTGTGTGTACAATTGCATCTCTCAGTTTGATTGTTATCACACTAAACAAGTCAAATCCAATAAAGGTAAAATATATCACACTGAGGTTTAATTAGTCATATTCTCCAGAAAAACACTTTTTTGTAAATGAAATGTACACATCCAAAGTAGTGCTGTCATTTTAACGTGTTAATTAATTAATTAATTACGCCGCAATTTAACACGTAAAAAAAAAATTAACGCAATTAATTATGAGTATCAAAGGTGGCGAGCCAATGCTTGCGCATTTGAATTTTGGCCCATTGAAGGACCCGTAGTCTTCTCGGCCGTGCTACATCACCTGCAACAGCAAATTCACAAGGCAGTGGGCAACAATAACAGACATGGACACGACTCAGGAGGATGAGACAACGGCGTCTTCAGTCGGGACACTGAACGGCAAGTTTATTTACCAAAAGAACAGAGACGGGACGATAAATAAAGACGCTGTGATTTGTAGTTTTTGCAAAAAGGAGTTCTCTGACCACCGGAGCAATACCAATATTTAAATGCGAAACATGTTCAGGCAAGTTCCTCTGTTGCGAGTGCGGCTAACGGGAGCTCGCTCCGCCAACCCACGCTAGCTGAATTTGGGAAACGAATGAACAAATCCACAACAGAAAAATTAACAAATACAATCGCAAAGTGGTTGCTGCTGATTGCAGGCCAATTTCAGAATTTTATTTATTTAACTGAATCGCTGTATTTGTATTACATTTTTGAATAATGCACCTGGCCTAACTGGTTTGCGGATGTGCTTGACCATTACTTTTGGATTTCATTTATGAAGCACAGTTCACCAATAAAAAAATAGATTTCAAACCTTCTCTTCTTACTGTATTCAATTGACTACATATTTTTAATATCCTAGAATTCAAATTCTTTATCAGGAGACCTTTAGCAGATATGACATTAAAATGCAATTAATTTGATTAATTAATTACCAAATCCTGTAATTAATTTGATTATTTTTTTTAATCGACTCACAGCACTAATCCAAAGCATATTTCAGTGTGAACTAACAAAACTAGTGTCATAAAAAAACCCATTGTCATATAAATGAGATGTGGTTGTCGACATATCTGTCATGAGTAAGCTGAGCTAACTACTGACAAAGAACACGTGTAGATGTGTGGCTGTATGGAAATTCTCAACTCAGAAATCAGCTTTAAGTTTGATTTGCATCTGTGCTGATTGTCTAACAGAACATTTCTTAATTATTAATTTGGAATGTTACCTTTTTGGCAGTTTGTATGGAAGTTTAATTTCCTCCTAAAACATTTTCATTGTTCACCAAATAAGTCACTGAAACATTTTCCTTTTTTGTTTTATCATTCCAGTTGTTTTAATTTAATTTACTTTTTTTGTCCCTACCTAAGCAACCATATCCTAACCCTTTGTCTGATAACAAATCCACTTAGAATGTGGGGAAAGATGGCACCTTTAGCATATCAGGCATTCCATTGCACATGGTGGCTCTTGAAGCTCACATCTCTCCATCCAACGACCGATAACGTGTGTGATCAACATTTCTGTGCAGATGAGCTCATCGTTTGCTGTTCATGCCTCGTTCACATTCAGCACTTCTCTCCTGATCCACTTAAAAGCTAAAGTCGGTTGAAAAAAAAAATAGTAAATGGTGTGTGAGATCCTTTGTGTCACTAATTCCCATGTTGTTTGTTGTCAGGCTGGATTTCACGCACATGCACACATGCCACACGCACACTAAAACCCTGTTGGGTTTTAGCCTTTATCACAGTTTCTGCATTGTTACCTAAGAGTCAAATATTGTAAATATTTTAGAAACAAAGATTATTACATGTTTTCGGACTTTCAGAGTTTTAAATGAAACATAGTCTAATTTGCAGCTTTGGTCTATCTGGTGACACTCAGACACACAGAATTATATAATATAATATATAAGTCAAGTTTAATAAAGCATCCCCAGCACTGAGCTGTCGACGAGACACTTGATGTGTGAAAAAACCTTAAATGACCCGTTAAGGTGAGAGCCAGCAGCTGTCAGGACACTGACACACCGCTTTAACACAGTCACAACATTCAGCCAGCGGCAGGAACATCAGCCGCCGCTAAATGTCAAGTGACTAGAAGGGCTTTGTTGCTTTTTCCCAACATGCACCATCACTTAGTCGCTGCATGTTGGGAAAAAGGGGCTTTGGGTGTTTTACTTTACAGAAACAACTTTGAACAAAGAACAAGGAGCTTGGTCCTAAGGACGGACGCTTGGTGAACCGGCTGCCAATTTTCCACTTTTATGGGAGACAGATTAGCTAGTGTGCCTCAAAGGTCACAATGGTGTTGTCCGCTTTGGCGATGTTGGCTGTGGGATTGGATTGGCCGGCCTTCAAAGGACGGATTACTACGGAGCCCGAAGCTCCAAGTTACCCAGAGCTGATGGCCCACTTCCCAGCAAAATGACAATTTACAGCTGGTCCACATGGGCCGGGTGTGTGTGTGTGCCTTGCTACGGCAGCAGACAGATGATGACTCCAAGAAGCTGGCTGAACTCTTCCTCCATTATACAGACG
>CAAKHB010006919.1:67295-110098 GCA_901007665.1 Aeoliscus strigatus
TCAATTACCACAGTAACAACAACAACAATACTTATGATAATAGGGGTATTCATCACCAATCATATACTGGTGGTCCACGCTGAAGATGCTCTGTTCTTGTGGGAACTCCACCCAAAGCGGCCTGTTTTACATCAAATGATCAATGATTTCCTTTGGTGTTTATGCACGTATCCATGTTTTCATAAGTCTCTTCTTCTATAATCGACAGTTCAATTCACATGTTCCATTAGGAAAACATCACCAGCAGTCAGAGAATATTCCAACAGGTTTCTGGTACAAGTAGTTCAGTACTCCTCTCCTCACCCACATATCAAAAGAAATATCAACTGAAGTTGCTGTTGCTATGCTATTGTAATAATCTGCTCTTCTGATGGATAGTGACAATCCATATCCAGCATGGTGAAATATAAATGATCATATCGAGAAGAAAACAGTCAAAATAATGTTGTGTTGGCTCTTTAACGGATATTAAGTCACATGTGTCACACAGTGGTAACAGGACCCATACTACTGTTGTACATAAGTATGACTCATGTACAACAACACTAAGAAATACCACATCTGTGGGTACTGTTACCAGTGCTGATTCACAACAAGCCTGGGTCAAAACCAATGTGACTGAGACAAGAGAGTCTGAAATCAGGAAAAAAAACACTGCAGCCCGAGGTTTGTTCCAGAAAGAAGGTTTAGCTGGTTCGAAAACCTTGAGTTTGTTACTCCTGAAATTAGCAAATCTGCAGAGACTTTCTAATTTCATTGTTACTGAAAAACTGAATTCAAGCATATGTTCAAGCATTAGGTTTATATATATTCAAGCATAACCTTTAAAAACATTTAGTTACATTTCTGTCAGTTGTCCTCATGTCAGCATCAACAAATTCAGGGTTTTCAATCAACCTGCTTTCTGGAGTCCAAGTCAGAGTATTTACATAATCGTTTTCTTTATTAGCTTGTTTGAATGTTTACCAAGATTAGTTACTCCTGTGAATAACTACTGCAGTACTTTGTGTGACCAGCAGATGGCAGCAGCACTAACCTGAGCACAGGCAGGCCAGAGGTGTGAGCCTGGTGGAACAGCGTGTACCAATACGGCAGCAAGCAGTACCTCGGAGAGGACAGATCATGTGATTACTTGCAATCCGTGCTAAAAGAAGCTGGTTCAGTCCACCTGACAGTACCTCTGCTGGATGACAGTGCGGATTGTTGCAGTGACCTCCTCCCCAAACAGCCACGGCTCCCGACGCTTTGTCATCTTCGCAGAGTGACCTCGGAAGAACGGCTGCAGGGCAGCTGCTTGGTACCAGCGCACCAGCAACTCTGGCTCTGGATCCAGAAAAAACCCTCCGACATCAGCTGAAACTCAGACAAATGAAGAACTAACTTGTTCCAGATTGGTTTATTATTATCAGTCAAACAGAGTCAATAACACAGCAAAACATGGACAAGAGCAACCGAGCCAAAAGAAGTTAAGATGCAATAAATCTATACAGGGATTTATAAATTCAATACATGAAAGAAATTTTAAAATAAATTGTCGCTTGTGGAATTCGCATGTTATCATTGTAGTGAAGTCTCACGCTGCTTTTTAATCTGCTCACCTCCACAAAAGACGATTCCAGCCACACTCAGAGACAAAAGCATTGGAATGGAGATCTTCAGATACTCCCAACTAGCAACGTTGTCCCCCGTCCACACTGCTCCTGCGACCCAAAGTGCACGTGGAGGTTGTAGACACATCGCAATGGGTTTAAACTGTCTCCACCGAAGAAACGTACCCAGTCTCTGCGACCCAGCAAAGAAGGAGCGTGACAAGACGAACGGTCTCTCAGAGCCACCTGAGCGACTTATCAGGCCCTCCACTGTGGCCATGTGCTGAGAGGAAACACCACCATTACCACTGATAGACAGTCATAGCAGGAGGGAGGTGAACACGCGCTCATTCATTGTGTCATTTTCACCAGTAAAACAATAATCATTCATCATTCATCTTCTTCCACCCTGGTTACGTGTCCCCGTTGTGCTGGAGCCGATCCCAGCTGTGGATGAACGTCAGGCCCACATGCAAGACAGACAACCATTCACACACACATTCACACCTATGGGCAATTTAGAGTGACCAATTAACATTGGCATGATTTTGGAGGGAGGGAGCCGGAGTACCCGGAGAGAAGCCACGCAGACACGGGGAGAGAATGCAAAGGCCAGGGATTGAACCAGCGACCTTCTCACCTAATCGTTATTATTCAAATCTTAAATCAACCTCAGCTGTCAGACCCGAATTAAACACTCACTTGGTAAAAACCGTACAAGTTGTGTAACTCCCGGTGTTCCCAGCCCCCGTGATGCACGGCATCCTTTGGCATCGTCTGCTCCGGCCCGTTGAACACCGACGGCTCGTTCATGTCGTTCCACACAAATAATGAGGGTGTTGACCCCTGCAGCAACAAATAAACTTATTCACACATCCAAAAAGAGATTTATACTATGAGACAAGAACAGGCTCTCATCTGAAAGCAAATGTGGACAAACATTGACCCCGCACTTCCGAAAGTCACGCATACACAAATACACACTGTATGTTACATTAGAAGTTTTTATGTTTAAACCTGCCTTGTACTTTTCCAGAGCAAAACATCTGGAGTACCACGCACGAGTGGCTGGACTGCTGAAGTCCAGGTAGCAGGACTCACCTATGAGAGCGGTTATTGGAAAACAGGAAACTACATCAGCTCGTCTACATGATACAAGGAGGCATTTCAACATTTATGGTTTTAAGATCTCATCCTCCGTTGGAACTTTCAGAATGAAACACATCACCAGGCCAGCAAGAGCCCTGATATATCTGCCCGTCTCTGTCCTTTATGAAATGGCCAGCGTCCCTGGCTTCAGAGTACAGGAACCAATCAGGATCCACCTTGATGTGTGGATCATTTATAACCACCAGCTGCAAGAGAAAGAAATCTGTCATTACACCGAAACATCTGACCAATCTTACGCCTTGGAAACCGACCTTCCTCTGTTTCTCATCTAGGTGGCGCTGCAGGCTGGTGGGTTGAGGAAAGAGAACAGCGTCCCAGGTAAAATAACGCTTCTCGTCCGTGTGCTCGATGTCCAGCCAAATGACATCGTAAGGGATGTCGTGGTGATCGAAACCAGCGTCCACCGCCTTCACGTCAGCTTCATCGTCATAGCTCCAGCGGCACTGGTGGTACCCGAGGGCGAACAGAGGGGGGAGGGCTGGATATCCTGATGGAGGGAGGAGAGGTCCTTTTCGGTATGTCGTTTGAGCAAACAAACACGGTTGTTTGGAGAGACGCAGTCACCTGTTAGCCGAGCATACTGGGCGAACAGCTGCGGTGGATGAGGTCCGAGCAGGACGACGCAGTCAATCACACCGCTCTCAGACGACCAGCGGACATTGGTACTGTCAGGTGGCTGTCAGAGTCAGAGTCTGGTTACCTGATGATGTAGTTAATTTGGACACCCCCAGCACCACAGCAAAGAACCAAGCAGTTAGAAGGACTTTAAATCTCATATAAGACAGCGTCACCAGCTAATCTGCCCAAAATATGTTACGTCCAGGCTGGATTACGGAAACTTCTCGTTATCAGGAGCATAGATGACAATGAACACAACACAACAGACCTGATGGTCGCCGCGGCAGTGATGAATGTTCACAAAAGTCTCAGATGCATTTAGCCAGAATAACCCCAGAGTCCTGTCGGGTTTGTGGGCGACCAGCAGTGGCACAGACCCGTATAAACCAAGGCGGCTGTGCAGGTCATACGCAAAGACGTCCAAGTTGTACAGTCGGTATGGTTCACCATCCCTGAGGATTCAATGTTTGTAAGTGCACTATTTTTCCCACAGTGAAGTGGATTTTACTACTTTATGAGTACCTGGTGTCTCCAAGCTGCAGGTGGTCAGCGTGCTCTGGTAGACCGTACACGTGACTGAAGCCATGAAGACAGACGTCGATGCCAACGCTACTGGGACCTACAAAAAATTAAGAGTTGGTGGCAAGAGTGAAACACAGAATCTTACCGAGAGAGATAAACTGACTGGAAACTGTTCCCTTGAGTGATAAAACACTGCAACAAACAAAGTAAATAATAACAACAACAACAATAATAATAATAGCACAGACCATTAGCCTTGATATCCACAAACTGCTTGAAAGTCTCTTTCCATAAGAAACTTTCCTCCTCTTGAGCCTTTAAACAAAGTACAAGAATAACTGTATCTGTTCCAGCTTGAGTTGAGAGTAATACTTCCGTACAACGAGGTCTTACACTCTCACCTCACTGCTCATGGCTGTGGGCCTGAGAAGAGGAGAGTGAAAATATTAGTATGTGTTCATTTGTTTGTCTGACAGAACATTGCCCACCTGGGTGGATGCTGAAGCGTCTCAAACCATAACTTCCTCTTTGAGTTGAATGCTACGATCACCTCGTCTTCACATACGACCTCCACTCGGAAGGGGAAATGCCACACACACAACTTGTAACGTCCTGAAGACCAAGAGAGGGTAACAGAGTCCTTCGTCCATCTCACCAATCTCAGCCTGCCAGACGATGAAGAAAAGCTGTCAAAGCAGAACAATCTCCAGAAATATTTGGCACGCTGCTTTTTGTGAGCGGCGACAGACTGAGGCGCTGTGTGAGACTAGATATCATGATGATGCAGATCTTACTTTTCATACTGTGGCTCCTCATTTATCACATCTGGAACTCTGTAGCGTGCTTTAATGGGCTCAAGTTCATCTATTAATATCCTTACAGTGTCGTTTCTGCATGGGGACACAGAAAGCAGGAGTCTGTCCTGTAAATAAAAGATGCACAGAGCATAGGAAATATTTGTGGAAACACAAGTGGACCTGGATTTGCCACTGAGATTCAGAGGACAGCTTTCACTTGAGAATTAAGTGGAATTGAACAGCGTTTTCTCTCAGGTAAATGTATAATTCACTTCAATACAGTATTGCTAGCTTATAGCTTGAACACATCTGTCAGAAGGAATCATACTTGCTTTATTCATTCACTTATTGTGTGATGCTTCGAGGACCGAAGAAATGTGGTATGTTCTCAACTGAAGTGAGACGACTACAATAAAGAATTACATTTTTTAATCCTCCCTGAATACGTGGACTTCTCTCACGTACATTTATCTCACTATACAATAAAATCTGCTTCATCTTTAATATTGTTTCAACATTGCCGTTCAGACCTGTGTGACTACTTCCAGCAGCTGAAAACGTGCCCCCGTCTCAGTGATCACCATGGTGTCCAGAAGAGCTTGGTACTGTGTGTTCGGACACTGCATCTGCCGCCTCAAACAAGGAATAATGGAAAAAAATTATAAATCAAAAGGTTTTGTTCTGCTGCATGGTGTAAAGGGCTGTGGCATTTCTGTCAAGGAAAAACAAAACACCTGTAAAAGGCAACATTGTTGCTCTTCTTGTACTTTTCTTTGCCTTCATCATCAGGGAAAACACTGGAAAACAGGAAGAAAATGGAGCACACACATACCACAGAGTTCTATGACCTGAAACACTGACTTTTTCTTCCAATGCACATTTAAGCAGAGAATAAAAATTGAATATGATCATGTAAATACACAAAAAACCCATGAGAAGATTATCTGTCACTGAGCTCCACTTCATGCTGATAAAGATTCAATGAAAAGGGTCAAAGGTCAAAACATTTGCAGCATATTGTTGACGCCCATATGTGTCAATATCAAGTATACCTCGGAGCGGTTTGACTCCCTTCCGCCATCCCAGGCAGAGACGCCCCAGCAGAGACTGTCAACGGGCTGGCTTCTTCCGGTCTTGGCATTAAACCGTCATTAGAGTACATTTCTGCGTAATCGTCCCTTGCTTTCCTGAAAGCAAAACAAGTGTATGGTTACAACTGACAGCGTCAGTACGCCCCTAAGAATATTTCCGGTTTGAGATTTCAAATTAAACTCCCAACGGAAACACAATCGTCCAGAAAAAAAACAACAACATGGGTGTAGCTTACAGGATTAAATATGTAGTATTATCAATGATAATGTATGATCACAAAATCTTTAAATTCATTTCGAAAATATGATATAAAATAGGTAACAGTGGATGTTTTTTGGTATATTTATTTAAGTATCTGTTTAAATAAGAATAGCAATATACAGCATATATGTATTTATCTATTAATTGATCTAATTTATCCTGATTTGTTTTATATTGTAGGGTCTACTAGGCTAATATGACTTAAATTGTCCATCGGGGACAAATGCAGTCATTCTAATTGAACTTATCTGAATTTATTGAATTTATCGTTTCACTTGTGCCCGGTCCAACATGGCGGCTATTTTGACGTGTCCGAGTCACCTATCACAACTTCAGCTCTGCGCGTAGAGATGACGTTGTCAAACGTTGCTTTGTGTTCTGTCACCCCCGTGTGGTGAAACTCTGCTCCACAGTGAGGACGGATGCTGTAACGGCGGACACACATCCAAACCGGGCTGGCTGATTTTAAGTAGCAGCACGAATGAAGATGCTCGAGGCTCCAGCGCCTTGGTTATGTCTGTTTCTGTTTGCAGTAGTTTTCCGTCTCGGGGCAGCGGCAGAGGTTTCCGTATGGAATGTGGATATCAACTCGGTCAGTGTTAAATTTGTGGACATTCGTTTTCTGACTTGTATTACACAGCCAATAATGTCAGATGTTCCATAGCAGCTGTTAGCCGGTGTAGCTAACTAGCTCCTGGTTCAGACACTGACGATGCTCTGACAGGAGCAATAAAGATTCACCTGTTTATATAAACTACATACTCTTATTTAAATCCATAATTCAGCTTGTTATTCATAGTGTTGTTTTCTTTCTAAGGGGGTAAATTCCAACAATTTTACCAATGGAATTGGCAACGGTGTGTTAAAAACACTTAAGTTATAAACAAGACAAGCGTGAATTATTTGCTCATTATATCTGTATGTAACATGTGAGCCTGGTTAAACCTGTTAGAGTTACTCAGGTGAAGCCGCTTCTCGTTGAGGATGTGTCTATTTTTAAAAAATAAATATCAGGAAATGAATGTGTTAAACAAATTAAAGAGTAAAGAAATGACTAAAGAAAGTAAAGTATATCATCGTGGGTGCACTACAGGGCGTCTATCATCCGTCTGTTTGCTAAAAGTGGTCAGCTGACATTCTTATTTCTGTTTGAACAAGGATAATGGCACCTGACAAAAAGTAAACAAGGGAAATGTCAATAGTAGTTGAGCTACTTCCTTCTCATAGGTACATGCAGTTCTTATGGTAAACAATAGTACATGTGAGAAGTAATGCAACACCCTGCATCTCCTCAGCCTGATAGCATAATCAGTTGTCATATTTTGATCAAATATTGATATCTCCCTAACTTACATTCTCCCTCAATTTGAGGCAGTTTTGCTGTATTTTTTCTGCAAACCCTACAATGTCACTGATGATGTAACTGTATATAGGAATGCAAATATAAGTAGAAATATCAAAATTTAAAAGATTTTTCACCTGCAGTCTTGGCCAATGAAAAAGATTAAAGAAACACAAAAAACTGTGATAGTATTAGTGTCACAGAATAAAAATCCTTAGAAATGAACCCTGCATCCTGCAAAGGTCAAACTATTTTCACCTTAGTGGACATAAGAGCTGCTACCGGCTCCTTCCAGGGTTGGGTTGTGTCCAGTCTTAATCCAATAGATGTTTTTTTTTTTACAGGGTTACACTTGTTATCCAAAGCTCATTCAGAGATGTTTAACATTAACTAGTTGTTTAAGAGAGGGACACAGATGAAATGGGGGTTGAGAGTGAAGTGAGTTCCCATGATGTTTCTCTCCTCCTCCCTCCCTAATGAGAAGCTGTGTGACCTGAGGTGACTCCGAACTGTGTGACACTAATGTCATGTTGCTTGTTGAGTTGTTGGAGGAGAACCCAAACAGCATCTGACTGCTCTGTCCTCTTTATGTTTTCAGACACAGGACATTGTGTTTAGGAAGACGCTGTATGCCAACACCACTGTCTTCATGAGGTGTAAGTAGTCATGGTCTGGTTTATTGTCCTGAAAACACACTGTGCATGTACTGCATCAACAGTCAATACATTTATGCTGTCGATAACAGATTGTTAATTGCAGCACTTTGGAGTGGAGTTTGGTGGAAGTAAAAACACATTCAGGGTTTGTTGCCAGAAGTCTTTCACTCTTAGATGCAATCAAACATTTCACAGTGAGAAGTGTGTACTGCTGCAAAGGAGGGAGCGATACAAATGTCTGCTCTGCTCCCACAGCTGCAGAGGGAAGACCAGGATGGAATGCAGCCATAGCAGAACTCTGACTCTCAAGTGCTCTGACCCTTTGATTTGTGTTATCGCTCTGCAGTCCAGGGTGACATGAGGTCATGTGACAGGAGCCTGGCCTTCAACATCAGCTGGTACCTGCGCTCCTCTGTTTGCTATAATGAGGTCTTCAACACCCCAGTGAGTCTGTCCATCTGCTTTGCTCGTCCATGACCTTGAGACACGAGTAGTGTTGATGTGACTGTTGGTTACTGGACTGAGACAGACATTGATTTTTGTGCTGAAAATGACAGAAAGCTGATCTACTGAAGTTGAGTTTTTAGAGCAGCTTATTCTTTGTGCTTTCTCATTACTGATTTTCCTGGATGTTGATCAGACGCCCCAAACTGTGTTATTGAGTATTCAGTTGATACCAATACAATATCTCCATCCCCACTGAGGGTTACTTTCTTTCTTCTGTCACTCAATGCCTTTAGTGAGTTCCTGGTCAGTTTTCAGAGGTTCTGTTCCTTGATAGGCTATCTGTGACTAATGTGTCTCCTTCCTCCCACGCAGGACGACAAAGCGATGAACATGTTCGGTATGGACCACATGTTGAAAGATGGCTGGCGTGGCTTCTACAGTCAGAGCTACTTGTACTTTGAAAACTGCTCTGCCCTCTTCTTACCAAAGGTTTGTGACAATAAGAGATACTCTTTTTGTTCTGAATAAACTGCCACAGCCTCGTGGAAAATACACTAAAAGATTCTGTCCTCGCTTAAAGGTGTATTACACAGAATTTAATCCATATCAACCACTTTCAAGTCCAAAGGTGCGTTGCTGTCGTTTTTTTCTCATCCTAGTCTTTGCACTGACACTCTGTTGTATATGTAGTATGTCACAGTGTGTATGATTTGAAAGCGATATAAATGTGTGTATTGCTTTGATTGGTTATACACGCACCTTATTAAATGATATTCCTTTTGTCTAGAGTGACTCATCAAATCAGAGTCTGACTTGGCCAGACAAGCCGGTAAGATGTTCCTCAGCAAGTTTTCCTTCTGTCTGAAGTTTTTCTGAGATGCAATGAGAGCTGACCTTGTAGAGTTGAAACTAGATGGACATAAAGAAACATGTAAACATTCAGTTACCTCAGAGAGCTTTTCTCGCAGGACATCAGTGCCGTGGCTAAAGCCTGGGAGGACAGTCCGTATCTGTTCATTGTGAAGGTGCAGCCGATGTTCCGGGGAGTTGAGGACGAAGATGTGACGTCAGATCGCCTCAAGTTCGCTTTTACAAGTCAGAAACGCACATTTCACCTGCAGAGTGACCAGAGACTTCTCAACAAATAGACATGTAAAACTGTCCCAGGAGGTTCACCAATGTTTCTTCCATCAGTGAAAGTGGAGATGAGGGGACCCCATGACTACTCCTCTCCAGCAGACTGGCCACAGATGATGGTATGCACCTTTTTTTACCACACAACTTTATTGTCAGTATTTCTTCAAATCCATTCTTCATTTTTTTTCTTGGAGAATGATGGATTTTAGATTTGAACATTTCTTTGTGGTCTCTTATTTTTCCATTTGATCAGCATCTTCCCTGCGGCCACCTGACCTGTCGCACTCACTCACAGCTCCAGGTTTTCCGTTCACAGTTGAATCTGATGCTCTCAGACTGTTTAGCTGCCTGGAGCCATTGTCCTCCATCATCTGGGAGCGTTGTGGCTTTGGGACGGACTGGCTCTGGACATTTTTCAGACATAAAAGCATTTTGTGAAAATAAAAGCAGGAATTTGTGTACAAGTAGCTTCACAAATTTAGTTAATTTAGTTCGTATATTTATCAAGTTAGTTCTCAATTTATTGCACTATTTATACTACAGTTAGTACTAGTTTAATTTCTGTACTATTTGTACTTTTTTGCACTGTTTGCACCGTGTGTTGAGAGATCTGTTATTTCATCTATGCCGTATATCAAACATATACAGTATATTTGACAATAAAGTTGACTTTGACTTTGACAAGTGAGATTCCACAAAGGAAAGTCTCTGTTTAATTTTAATTTTAATCTTAATCTTTACTGATGTATTGACGACATAATCTATTGATGTTAATATCAATGCATTTCTAACTAAGTCTGACGTTGAGTGTTACTCTTGTAACTTGTTACTTGTATGTGCAGATGTTTCAGAGAACATTTGCTAATTGATAAAACTGAATGAATCAGTGTGTATGTTTGTTTCTTTGTCCTGTCTGCCACAGTTCTTCATGGTCATGTGCATTGTGTACGTGCTGTTCGGGGCTCTCTGGCTCTTCTGGTGCGCCTGCTATTGGCGGGACCTCCTGCGGATCCAGTTCTGGATCGGCGCCGTCATCGTTCTGGGCATGCTGGAGAAAGCTGTGTTCTACTCTGAATACCAGAGCATTCGTTACAAAGGAGATTACGGTTTGGCGCTGTTACAGATTCCATTTTATGGCTCATTTATGACCTGTTACTTAAATCTGTTCTTTGTGCAGTTCAAGGTGCTGTGATTTTTGCTGAGCTGCTGTCAGCGCTCAAACGATCTCTAGCTCGAATCCTGGTCCTTATTGTCAGCCTCGGATATGGTATAGTCAAGTGAGTCTTTTGTTTTTTTTTTTTTTACACCAGTCACATACATGTTAAGATGACGGAGATGTTTTGGACAAACACAGTTAGAACGTCTGAATGATTTTCTGTCGCCATCGTAGGCCTAGGTTGGGCACCACCGTGCACCGGCTGGTAGCTGTGGGGCTTCTCTACCTGCTTTTCTCATCTGTTGAAGGTGTGCTGAGAGTGACGGGTGTAAGTGACAACCAGCGTACACCGCTTCACAGTTGACACTCACAGACACACCGACCTGTCATAATCTACTGTTCTCAGCTGCTTAACAGAAAACAACATTAAAATTTCTCAAATGACGTGTGTGTGCAGATTGTTAAACGTAACCCAAACTGTAAACCATAAATGTCAGGTTTCAAAACATAAACCATTTGACCGTCACTTAGCTCAGACAGAGCAGATTGTAGGACGCTGTTCTAACACGCTGTTGTCACTGAGGACATTCGTCTTTCATTTCTCAGCCTTTTATTTTGTGTTGCTGAAGTTCTATCCAGACGACCTTCTTCTATTCAGCTGGCACAGATTGGATATGATGCTTTTCAGCGTCTACAGGCTGACTGAAGCAGTATTTTTTTCAAGGTACTCTCCATAAAGAAGTTTGATTTGAGTTGAAGAGATGATGGAGGGAGGGAGGTCAGATTCTCTGAGGCAGAAAATGATGATAAAAGGCAACGACAAATTTCAGTGTGATTTTTTTCAACAGCACCCAGAGACACTGCTGCAAGTTCAGAAAGTCAACAAAACACAAACAAATGAGATAAGACAAGACAAAGAATGGAGGTTTTACTGAGCAGATGTTGTTTTGTCTCGAGGCAAAGAAAGAAAATCTTCACCAAAGCACAATTATATCCTGTAGTGCAATTTAATGATGAATTCCTATTTTAGCACACACACACACACACACACACACACACACACACACACTGACACACTTGGTCTCAGTTGTTTGTAGTCCCCTGTTTAAAGTCTGACTTGTCGTCTGTCTCCAGCGTTTCTATGGGACTGTTGCTCTGGTGGCCAACCTGGGCCTCTCCCTCACTGACTCCTGCGTCATGTGGTGGATATCCTTTGACCAGTGACGGCCACTCGGGCCCAAACAGGATTTGCATTTTTAAAAACACCATGATGATTTTAATGCTGTATATTCAATGCATTTATTCACACAAAAAAGCCTTAATTTGTACCCACATTTTCATTAGTCTGTCTCAAACGACTCGTCTTCTGAAGCTCCGCAGAAATGTGGTGAAGCTGTCATTGTATCGGCATTTTACCAACACTCTCATCTTCTCTGTTGTCGGTGAGTCACGGTTGCTGTCAAGTTGTGAACATTATTGTAAGATCAGGTGATCAGACGTTTCTCTTATTCTGAAACACTGTCACTGTCCTCGCTGGCAGTGAATGTTTGTGTGGAGACTTCAGGCCTTTGAATGTTGGAATCTATAAATAATAAATAATTGGAATATTGCAGACTGAATGTGCTGGATCTGTTGTTGTTGGAAAAAAATTGTACTACAGAAGAGGATGTGTGACTTTGTTTTGAGCCGTATTCAGTCCTGTGTTCTAAACCGTTACCAATGTTCTTGTTCTTGTCCTAGTCACAAATTTGACAATGAGATGAGTGTTAATGTCCACAGCGTCCATCATCTTCATCTTCTGGACCACCAAGGTTTTCAAGCTCGTCGTCTGCCAGAAGGTCTGTTGTTGTTTTTTCTCCTACTGTTCTTGTCAGAGCACAGAAAGTGTCTGACATCCATTTTTTTGAGCACTGTATTTTTATCTCCTCCACAGGGCTGGAGGGACCTGTGGGTCGATGATGCCTTCTGGCGTCTTCTGTTCTCCACCATTCTGTTGGTCATCATGGTGCTGCTGCGGCCGTCCGCTAACAGCCAGAGGTCTGACTCGGCCTGCAGCCCAAAAGCATTTTGTCCAGTCGTTGTTGTCTAAGTCTCTGTTCTGTTCCTCTCAGGTTCTCCCATTCGCCTCTGATCGATGAGGATGATGAAGAAGAGGAAACCAAGGAGCCCATGTTGAATGAAGCCTTTGGTAAGATGTCTTTCCACTTTGTATGTGTATTAACAATGTTACAGGATAAAAAACACGATCTGACAAACTCATTGGCGCTGTTTGTAAATGTTCTAACATATGTTGCAGTAATAATTTATTGCTGCTTTTTTGCAGAGGGAGTGAAGATGAGAGGGTTCAAGCCAGATGCTAACAGCTCCCAGAAGCTGTTGAGTAAAGAGGTGAGTTCTCTATCTGCTTTTATTTTCAGTACATTTCTTTTTTCAACACAGAAGTTGAAGTTTTATATTATATAAATATGTTATATTATTACATTTTATTCATATATTATATATATTTTTATAATTTATATTACATCTAGGACGAAGACCTGAAATGGGTAGAGGAGAACATTCCCACAACTGTCGCTGATGTGTAAGTAAAGTCAGGCTTACATTCTTATTCAAAGCAGCTGACTTCTCAGCAGATTTTTAATGGACAAATTGCTACAACAAAATCCTCAGATCATCTGATGTTTGGCTGTGAGACCGTTCTCTGAACAAAGACCTTTGTTTGCTCCAAACAGAGCTCTCCCTGCAATGCTAGACGAAGAGGAGGTAAATCACATTTTGTGGAGCACACTTGGATCTTGTTTCATTTTGCTCCTTGTTTGAAAAGGGTTCAGCAAACCATTGCTGTGTGGTAATCATGGAAACAGCTCTGTGCTTGACAAGACTCTTTAAACGGACCTGCACCCTTCCTTCCCGCCTGCTCCACGCTCATTAATAATAATTGCTCTCCATCACAAATTATTGCATGAGCACTAATGTGTATTCTTGTTTTCCAGGAGATCTTGAAAACCAAGATGGAGAGATCCAAAATGGAGTAGATGGGTGAACAGAAAATGGAAAATGAGGATGTTGCAAGAAAGAAAGAGAAGCATTTTCACTAATGCAGCAAAGAATGCATTCAGTGATCTGGTTACCAAAAAACAAAACAAAATGAGGGCAAAGAAAAGTTATCCTGTCTATGTTTATTTTGTCACAAGTGTTGTGTTAGACTAAAGTAAGCTCAAGGTGTATAATTGTGTTATAAATGAGTACTGGGCTGCTTGAGTGACTGGATGTCGACTCTGAAGCGGTGACACAACACAAATGTTTTGTTAACTTGGAAGACGATCAGCTGCATTAGACCTTCTTCACATGACACAGAATTCAGGCATGTTCCATAAATTGAATATGCTTTGGTGTAGTTTTCAGACTTAAATGGAACATACGAATTTGCACTTTTCTTACAAAACTTTAGTTCAGTTTCAATTTGCAGAAGTGACCCCAGCCCGTTGTAGAAATGGAACGTCTGTTGATGAACCTGTTTAAGTGCATGTAACCTTGCTAAATGTCTTTAATAGGCTGGAATATTGAAAAGACAAATGGACGGAAAACACATCCTAAAAACATGACAGTAAAATTAGATTTAAAGGATAATTTTGGTATTTTTCAACCAGGGTCCTTCTTTCCTCTGTTTAAGTCAAAGTAACTAATCAAGTCATGATTAAAATGTATATTTAAAACAGTTAGCAGCTGTATGATTGTGAAATTTAGCCAGAATAGTTGAACCAAAACATCAGTGTTTTTTATTTGGCTAACTGATTAAGTTGAATAGAAGAGTATATAAGCCACTGTTACTGTCCATACATACGTCGGTGACTGTTGATACTTGAAGCATCCCACTGTTGTCAGGGGCCAATGTAGATGTTTCTATTATGCTGCGAGAACATAATGACCCTCTAAGCAACATGGTCAATAATCCCTGTGTCTGTTTATCATACACAAGCCGTGAACTGCATCATTTTAAACACAACAGCTAGTATAATTCCAACAAGCTTGACTTTAAAAAGTAATGACTAAAGCCTTTTTTTAAAATTAATTTTGTATAAGTTTTCCACATATTTTATTTCAGGAGCTCTCAACAGCAGAATAAAAGCAAATCATCACAGACCATTAATAAGCTGTAATTTAATTTCTATCCTTAACCTAAGCCTTGTGTCATTTAGGGACTCATCCACACTGAGTAGCACAGACATGTTTAATAAAAACCTGCACATTTCTGTTTGACTAAATATACAGTATATTGATTCCTGTTCCAGTAACACTACAAAATAACCTTATATGCCTTATTAGGCAGAATCTTATCCCCATCTGTGCAATCTACTGCAGTATGTGTGGATATTCTAATTTCTTTAATTTATGTTTTTTGTGTGTCCAAGTCTTGTCAAAGATATTTTATTTCAGAGGCACTAAAATGTTTGGACATGAGTCTGCATTCTAAGGTGAAGCTGATATTGTATGGCTTTTTGCACATGTCCTGCAAATAAAATTTATACTAAAAGATGTTCAAGATGTCCGTTTTGTGTACATGCATGGAGTCTTTTACCAAGCACTTCTCTACACAAAGAAATGACTATTATCTAGTCCTTTAGCAGTTTATTATTCTAGTTTATTCTGCATTCGGACCAAATTTTGCGAGTCAACACATTTTATGTCATAGTACTGGACTTTTTTTTAATCAGTTTATAGTATATTGATATTAATCTTTGAAGTCCCAGCTAATATATGAATACAATCAAAATACACTTCAAGGAAGAAAGAAAGGGGATAATTTAATGTTTCACCCTTTAGCAAATGTGGCGAAGGAGTGTACAGTATGGGAACATGGGAAACATACATACACATAGTAACGAACTACGCCAAACGAGTGTAACTACAGGAAACCAGTGTGACTTTTCAGTGGACTTGATCTGCTGACAACATAAATCAGTGTCACTGCTCCTTTAATGCGTTCCTCGTGAACACACTGACGTCAGTCACGTGCCTGTCAAACCACTGGTCCTCGCGCAGCCGTCCTGGACACAACAGTGGAGAACTAGCACGGAGCTAACATGGCTAGCGAACACTAACCGCCCCAGCCGCAGTGTCTCCGGCTGTTTTATGCCGTAGTTGTGGCCGTCAAAGCGGCAGAGCTTCGCCTTCACGCTTCTGTCGGTATGAAACTGACAAGTGACGTTTAGGAGAAGTAGCTGTTGCTTGCCAACTTCTTCTAGCTAGCAAGCTAAGAAGCACATCAGCTGTTTCGGTCGAGGGAAAAAAAACTAGCTAATAAGTTCAGCTGCATAGCATTGGAGCAGGATTTGTCAGAGCAGATTTACACGTTGAAAGCTGACGTGTTCGCTTGTTCATGGTGACTGAGAAACCATGTAAAGCATCGTGACAGATTGGTCTTCGGTCGGTTTCGTGTTAACATCAAGCGTCTTTGAGCCATCGGAGCTTTGAGAATCAAGCAGCCATAGAACTTCAAGATGCATGACGCGTTTGAACCAGTTCCTATCTTGGAGAAGCTTCCTCTCCAGATTGACTGCCTTGCGGCCTGGGGTAAGTCATTAAAACTTAAAGCATTCCCGCATCAAATATTCTTGTGTCAAACATTCCTGTTTCTTGTGCAAAATAACTGGCCTCATTTGGGGTTTGACTGAGCTGTGTGTATGAAGTGTGTGACCAGAGCTGTGACTGATCTCCCCGCAGGTCTGTCCCAACTTAGGTTAGAAAAAAAGGTGCCTGATTTTGAATTTATTAAAACCCCTGAGATGTAACATCTCCTTTACAGGGGACAAACGCATACATACAACACAGGACAACATTACACTACATACATTACAGACATCTTGCTCACCCACTCCCACACACAACCCCTACCGGCATCAGTCAAAGTGCAAAATAGACAAGTTCATGAACTACGTTCAATGATATGAACATAAAAACATAAAGTGAGTAAAGAAAATAAATTAGAAACATGAACAAGTTGTTTGGAGATGAGAGTGGAGTGACACTCTGAAAGTAGTAGAAGGCAAAAGCATGTTAACGTGCTGTGTCGTGGACTTTGTTGCTGATTGTGGGTTTATTGTCCCCATAGAGGACTGGCTTCTCGTTGGGACCAAACCTGGGCATCTCCTTCTCTACCGAATCAAGAAAGATGCAGGTAGAGATACATGGGGTGTTTCATTTTCAGACATTTCCAACTCGTAGCCTGTTTCACATTAAATTTATATATTCCTTTGTGCTTACAGGCACCAACCTGTTTGAAGTGACACTGGAAAAATCCAATAAGAACTTCTCAAAGAAGATTCAGCAGGTGGATACTCTGTTCAGCAGTCTACTGACCGTTTATTTCGATGTAACATAATGTAAAACATAATTTCCAATGTCAGTCTCAGTGAAATAACTTAATTTTAGCCTAATGTGAGAGGACAAAGTGTACAACTCAAGTAAATTATGTGGTGGAAATATTTCCGCTAACCTTGCTTAGAGGAAGTTAGTATAAATACAGAAGTTCAGGATAGTGATAGTGTTCTCATCCCTTTCATCCCTTTCACAGCTTTACGTGGTCTCCCAGTACAAAATTCTTGTCAGTCTTCTGGGTATGTTTTTTTCCACTTCCCATATTGCTTTGATTTAAAACAGTGTGGATTGACATACGTCAAATCATATCATCCGCCACATACCCACTATATTAATCTTGACCCCTACAGAGAACAACATCCATGTCCATGACCTCCTGACCTTTCAGCAGATCACCATGGTGTCCAAAGCCAAAGGAGCCACGCTCTTCGTGTGTGACCTGCAGGTCGGTTCCAGCCCCATCGTCTTCAGACACTACACTCATGCAGTCCTTTAACAACACATGCTGTGTACGAGCCTGATCTCCTGAACGTGTGAATTCACTTTCCATTTCCAAGTGATCACAGACACCCTCTGCATAAACCCACAATCAGTCAGTGTGAACAGATAACAAAAAGAAACCTGGACAATCCCCATGTTATTTGTTCAACCAGCTTGGGGCATCTATTTTTCAAAGGGTGAAGACACTTCCATCCATCATCTTTATGTGTAACTGAAGAGTTAGCAAAGGCTGCAGGAGTCCATAGGAGCCCATGCATTGTGTGTCACCTCGGACTTGGAACAGGTTCTCCTGTATTGATGTTTCCCTCACACGTGAAGTCTCTCTGTAATGAACATGTGTGCTTTGCAGACAAGGGAAACCCATTAGCCACCAGTAATTCAACATTGTTAAGGACATTTTTCTTTTATTTCAATTATTGATTGTGTTGTCCTCAGCAAACCAGCTCCGGGGAGGAAATACTAAGAATGTGTGTTGCAGTAAAAAAGAAACTGCAGCTGTATTATTGGAAGGATCGAGAGTTCCATGAGTTGCAGGTAAAATATCCCAGCTGTGACTCACTGCAGTGTGAGCCATGTTTAGATTTGCTTTCCAATCCTTCAACATGATTTATCATCTTCAATGTTTTCTTATTTTCTGTAAGAGCGACTTTGGTGCACCGGATATTCCAAAATCCATGGCCTGGTGTGAAAACTCCATATGTGTCGGTTTTAAAAGAGACTATTACCTCATTCGGGTGAGTGTACACAATTTATCACAATGTCAGCATGTTTCCACATGCTACGGCTATGCAACAAAATAGCCCTCTCCATTTATATTATTGTCATAAACTCAGCCAGTATGGAGTTGAAGAAGTATAATCAGTATAATCAGTGTACTCCAAATACAAATAATGATTAATAATATCGTTAATGCTATTTCAGATTTTCTTTTCATCAGATTTCTTGCTTAGAATATGTATTTAGATTATTTTTGTACTAGCTTAACTAACTAAAGTTTGCCCTCTTTACCAACTTACTTTATTTTCAATATGTTTACATATTGATCTGTATGTGTTTTTGTTCAGCACAGCACAGGAGAAATTAGTTTTATGTCTCCAAGGACAATCTGTTCCTATATGTCATAAGGCAATAAAATCTTCTGTCATATCTACCTCACATCTATAACCTCCTGTGTGTACTAGATGGACGGCCGTGGCTCCATTAAGGAGCTCTTTCCCACTGGGAAACAGTTAGAGCCTCTGGTTGCCCCACTGGCTGATGGGAAGGTTGCTGTCGGGCAGGACGATCTGACTGTTGTACTTAATGAAGAGGGTGTTTGCACCCAGAAGTGTGCCCTGAACTGGACGGACATTCCGATAGCAATGGGTAAGAAATAGACATGAAAATCTGGAGGACTTTTGAAAGCATTTCATATGCAAGTCATATTTGTGGGCCATGAGAGTTACAGTTGGTGGTTCCATAGAAAATGTGTTGGGAGTCTTTTCTTTATTTAGCTTTGTCTCTGCAAGCGTCAGTATGTATTCGTTAGCAATAAGAAGTGACAGCAAAGTCAAAAGGACGTTGCTCCCCTGAACCGAAACACCCCCGCCTGATTAAAAAATAGACCGTCAGACCTGGCAGCTAGTTTCACCCGCGGGAACAAGACAGTCTATCATACAACTCTAAAGACTCGTAGCAGCACAGATCTGCATGCAAACATCTTAGTTGCATGGTGATCAACCCTCTGATTGCTTTCAGTCGTATTATGTGTGAACCCTCCGCCTTACGCCTCTACACAGAACGCATTTCAGTGTTTTGAACCATCAGGACAAACACCAGACTGCTGTGAAAACCAACGTTATATCAGTTTACGTGAATGTCACACAATTAACTTTTCTCAGAAGAGGATTTTGTTCACTCACAGGCTTTAAGAAGAAAACACACTGAAACAATTAGTCTCTTTCACCATGATGCTACGATGAGCTGAGATTAATCCTCTTCCTCTTTAAACGCATTGATTTCCTGCATGATGATGGTGAACTGTAGAATCTGTCAGCTTACTAATGTGACACCTCTGTATTTTTCAGAGCACCAGCCGCCGTACATCATAGCAGTTCTTCCTCGGTACGTGGAGATCCGAACCTTGGAGCCACGACTGCTGGTGCAGAATGTGGAGCTGCAGAGACCTCGTTTCATCACCTCAGCAGGGTGAGCTCGTCCCCTGTAGACTGACGCCATCTCTTTATGACATTGGTCACCTTGACCGGTTAAAGGAAGCAGATTCTGTGAACATTGGCTTTTTGTGTTCTCTAGAATGTTTTACATTTACATCTCATTTGCTGTTAGTTTTCCTTCCTCGTGGTTACAATACAGATTACATCAGGTTCTTTGTTTTCCCTCCTAAACGATCACAGGCCAAACATTGTGTATGTAGCTAGCAACCACTTTGTGTGGCGCCTGGTGCCGGTGTCAATAGCCACCCAGATCCGCCAGCTTCTTCAGGACAAGCAGTTCGAACTGGCTCTTCAGTTGGCGGTGAGCAGCATAACCACTTCCCTGTTCCACCGTGTTCCAAGAGCGTCAATTAGTTTTTACTTCAGTTTAACTCCAAAGCTTCATCATAAATAATCCTGCCTTTACACTTAATCGTCAAACTGCTGAAATTGTCATCAGTCTGTAGCATGATTATATTTTGTTTGTGCTGCCAGAAGATGAAGGATGATTCAGATGGCGATAAGAAGCAGCAAATACATCACATCCAGAATCTTTATGCCTTCAATCTGTTCTGCCAGAAGAGATTTGATGACTCCATGCAGGTTTTTGCCAAACTTGGCACAGGTATGACTCTTTTCTCCTCTCAACAAGTTGTCGAAAACCTGGAGCAAATTTTCTGTGTACGTAATTCCATATTTCATGTTTTTACCCTGTAACATTGCTGCTCATTAAGTCCCAGCTAGCATGGATGTCGTCAAAGTAAATATTGTAGCCCTTTCCTCTAATTTAATTTGTTTGTTACCCTCATGTTCTGCATTTATTTACAGCAACCCAGTCAGGAGAATCTGATCACACTTTTTCTTGAACTCATAATACATCTTTTGTGAATTTTGTGTGGAATGGTGATGTCATGTGATGACAAAACTGTTATGCTTGCAAATGAGCGTTTGACGTCATGTAGATTTAGCTAAACAAAGTGATGCGTTGAACAGTCTCCTGTGCTTTGCAGATCCCACTCATGTGATCGGACTCTACCCCGACCTGCTACCGTCCGACTACCGCAAACAGTTGCACTATCCCAACCCCCCGCCCACTTTGTCTGTGGCAGAGCTGGAGAAGGCTCATCTCGCTCTCATCGATTACCTCACCCAGGTGTGCGTGTGCGCACACGCATGTTGTGTGTTTCACTAACACAAGCACAGAACTAACTATAATCTGTGTTGTCTTGTCGTCCTCACAGAAACGCAGCCATCTTGTGAAACAGCTGAACGATTCCGACCCTTTTACAACATCTCCTCTCATGGAAGGCACCCCCACCATTAAAAGCCGCAAAAAACTCCTGCAGATCATTGACACCACTTTGCTGAAATGTTACCTGCATGTACGACCCAGTTTTTCCTTCTTTTCTGGTTACTTTGACAAGAAAGAAGAAAGAAAAGAGGAACTAATCAACAAACTCACCTGCTTGTAGTTTGTTTGTAACATCTGCTCTGACTCTCTCCTGTTTAGACCAACGTGGCCTTGGTGTCCCCCCTCCTTCGTCTGGAGAACAACCACTGCCACATTGAGGAGAGCGAGTATGTCCTGAAGAAAGCCCACAAGTACAGTGAGCTCATTATCCTCTATGAGAAGAAGGGCCTACACCAGAAAGGTAAGGTCTGCTCCTGTTCTGCTTAAATTCTTATGAAGCTTTTACCCTTTCTAACCAGTGGAATTGTGACATTTGTTAGTCAGTGCTGTTTTTTTCTTGCATAAAGTAAGACAGTGATTTACTTCAAAGGAATTTTCTGCCTTCTGATTTGTGTATTTGTGCTATGTTTCTTGGCGAAAAGCATTTAAATTCCATTTGATTAGCTGTGATTTGGGGTTGAATATATGTGAGTGTTTATTCACCTCCAATTGACTCACTGACACATCTTCTTGCTCGAGTTCAAATACAAGTTAGAATATTATCTGTCTGCTTAAGTGTCTTAGTATTATTGTCAGAAATTGACAGTTGGATACTTTATTTTTTATCTCCTCAGAGAAATTCACAACTAAGAGAACAGAACAGATCAGGCATAAATGTTGCAACAAAAAGACTGAAGCATTAACCCTCGTAGGTTTTCCTTGAGAATAGATTTATATCATATAACATAACCTAAGTTATTGAGATGGAATAGTGATCATACATTATTCTGTTTTCATCTCGTGTTCATATGCACTCGGTAGTGTTCTATTTCATTTTCTCCTGGTGCCTGGTTTTGCTGCTGAAAGGTTAAGATGGTGGTTTGTGCCCGACAGGATCATAAACAGTGACTTTGCAGCAACTGTTCTACACACAGTTCTTAAAAAGAGAATCTTAACAACAGTGGCAGGACAGAGGTCTATGTGTTTGGTGGAAATAGCACAACTCTCTAGTCTATGTCAGCATTACAACCGATCTGAAGTAAAGACGGGAACAGTTAACTGTAGGTTCCGTGAATATAATAGTACATTTTGTTTTACTCTGGAAAGATCATCTAAGTTGTTCATGTCAATGTTGTGACATCCTCTAATTACACAGTGACTTTTCAAACAAAGCTCGATTCTGAATCTCTCGCCATTTAAATTTCTTATGAGATGAATATTTTTTTCTCGAGTGGGAAATTCTTATCAAGCTGACGACAACTAGATAATGACTGATGACAGAGCTAAACACCATTTGTCAGTGTGGTTTATCTTTGGTGGGCCTCTGCCTGACAACATAACAAAAACACAATACAACATCTGTTCTGAATTGCCATTCAAATCCATCACTCACATTTTGGCTGTCGAGGGTAAATATCAATCAAGACCAGACCTACAGTTTGTCTGGCTTTTTTGCTAACACACTGTTGTAACATTAGAGCACGTCAGAGCCATTGTCGGCCGGATTCTTCATGTTCAAATTCAAAAGCATCTCGCCGAGCTCTGTGCTTTGGACCAGCAGTCCAGCCCCGTTAGGCTACACGGGTCAATGTCAGAGGAGGTTTCCTGCATGTGGTCGATTCATCATTCTCACACATCAGTGCTGTGTAATGTTATTAGTTCCTGGCTGTATATAGCTGCAGGTTGTGGGCCTGACTGCTTTCAATCAGCCCTCTGCAGCGTGTGATGTCATGCTGCTCGAGTCCACTTTCCAGTTCTGTCTGCCAATTCAAACCAGCTGTTCTCTGCCACCAATTAATGCTGCGCGCTCACTTCATCCAGTTTTTGTTGATGGAGGGATTATGTAAGGCAGTGCACGCCAGAGCAGATGCTTCTTTACATCACTAATCTCACATTTGTTCTTTGCTTCCTGTCGCTGTTTGCGGCCACTGTCACAGCTCTGCAGGTGCTGCTGGACCAGTCCACCAAGGCCAACTCTCCTCTGAAGGGCCATGAGCGAACCGTGCAGTACCTCCAAAGGCTGGGTGAGGATCAGCAGCCAGCTCAAATATGTGTCATACTGATAGACGTGATTGTGTATTTATAGACGTGTTAAGTTTGATCCAGGATGGTCATCATAGATGTTGCATGTTAAATCTCGCAGTATTTAATGTGCTTTGAAGAGACGACTCATCTTATCATATTATTTGTCATGTCTTGGGTGAAGTTATATTTGTACTCTAATCCCACACAGGTGTGGAGAATCTCAGCATCATCTTTGAATTTTCTCCTTGGGTCCTAAAGATCTGCCCCGAGGACGGGCTGAAGGTGTGTTATTTTACGTTTATAAATGTAGTACAGTGTTTTGTTGAAACAATGAACATTAGCAGATACACAAACGTGACAATACACTTTCAGAATGTCTGAGTATATTTAACGTCCACGTATAACAAGGAAAACGTCTTGTGTCCAGATCTTCACCGAGGACCTGATAGAGGTGGAGACTTTGCCCAGAGACAAGGTCCTGAACTTCCTGAAGGAGGGTTTTAAGGAGCTCGCCATCCCATATTTGGAGCATATCATCTATGTGTGGGATGAGAAGGGCCCAGAGTTCCACAATGTGCTGATCCAGCTCTACCTGGAGAGGGTTCAAAGCCTCATGAAACAATACCTCAACTCACTGCCTGAGGGTAAATTGGTTTGTTGTTCACCTCACTGCGTCTTTGGAAAGTCAATGTGCGGTAAACTTTAAAACCTCTGAATGCGGAAACTGTGCTCATAGGTGTTATTTCAACTGATAGAGAGGATTGGTTCATCCAGTGTCTGTTTTCAGCTGCTCATTCACCGACCTGACACGCCAGCAGATTGACCATTGGTGGACAATCAAAATAAAGAAATAAATCCAAATTATTAAATTAACAAATGTATTGCTTAGCTGAATCATGGAATTCATTGCCGTCCACATCCAGTGATATTAAGACATTTCTGAGATGCTCGACAATAATTTTAGTAAACATTGAAGGTTTGTCGATGTATAATTGCTGTTTAACTTAGATATAGTTAAAATATTGTTTTTGAACCTGTAATCAGTATTGTAGCTCCATGATATATCAAACGACTGCAATGTCGTGTTAGAGACTTTACTGTTCCATTGACGAGATGAGATCACGTTCCTCTATCGTAGGGGTCGTAGCCGTTGCTGCTGGGAAGGAGAAAGGTGAACTGGGAGAGTTCAGGAACAAGTTACTGTCCTTCCTGGACATTTCTACCAGCTATGAACCAGCACGACTCATCAGTGACTTTCCCTTTGATGGTAAGAACGCCAACAAACGTCTACAGATACCATTGATATTTGTGTGTATATATAAATACTAACAATGTGGGTGTGACTTTGACGTTCATTTTCTGAAGAAAATAATCAGACAGAATATTTCCTTTATTTTCCATGACCTCATGTACATATGGTCTCATTTATGAGGGAAAAATGCCAATTTCCCCCATGTTGTAAAAACTGTATGTGAAGGGTGGAACTTGCAAACTTGGACCTTTTGACCTTTTGTTTTTTTTCCCTCTCTCTCTCTCTCCTTCCTCCAGGGCTGCTGGAGGAGCGGGCACTGCTTCTGGGTCGGATGGGTAAACACGAGCAGGCACTTTTCATCTACGTGCACATTCTGAAAGACACTCATATGGCAGAGGAGTGAGTTCCCCGGTCAACACACACTGACTGTAGAGATTGTTCAGTGAAAGAGCTCCTGCAGCTTTCTGAATTAATGTGCATTTGACCAATGAATATGTCAGAATGTTTGTCTGCACCTTGATTGTCAAGCTTTTTCAATGAGAGACACAAAAGAGTTTTTAGTATTGCCACATCCACATTATTTCTCTTTTATTTGTGCTCTACAGATACTGTCACAGCCATTACAACAGTTCAGTGGAAGGAAATAAAGATGTAAGTTGCTATTAATGATTCTCTTACAGTTTCTCCACTCTGCATTTAACGTTCTTCTGCTGCGTGTCTTCCTTATGGCTACTTATACATTTGATCTGCCCCACTGGCCTCTGTGAAGAGCCTCTGTGTGTTGCAGTAATAAAATTGATTATTCATGCACAGCTCTCCAGTTTCTTGTCCATCTAACCAGCGCCGACAGCTGATCTTGACTCTCTGACCCAGCATGACCGTCACTGAAGCTTTTAAATCCTTTTCAGATGTTAGAAATGGCTTCTATCAAGTCATCTTGATTTAATTTCATCTCTAATCTGTTTGATCGAAGCATTTCTTCTCAGTTATCCAAGCAACTTCTGTCTGTCTCTATATTCCATTTCACAAAAGGTCTCATGTTTCCATCTGGAGAGGACTTTGTATTTGTGTCCACCATTGTCCTCTGTGATAGTTTACATTCCTGTGTGTGTGTTTCTGTCCCCCTGCTAGAGTGGCTCCTCATAAATCCCTTAGACGCACAATCAGACGAACTAAGACAAGTAATGACAGCTGAATCCTCCTCTGTAGGTTTATCTCTCTCTGCTGCGAATGTACCTGTCGCCTCCTGACGTCCACTGCCTGGGGCCCATCAAGATGGAGTTGTCTGAGCCTCAGGCCAACCTCCAGGCTGCGCTGCAGGTCCTGGAGCTGCACCACAGCAAACTCAACACCACCAAGGTAAACAAAGGCACTCTTCACCTATGGCAGCTTGTTTTTTATGGCTTTATATGTTTACTGCATAAAGACAAGACTCAAAAGTTTTTCAGTTTTTCAGTTTTTCTTTATATTATGAACAAAAAATCTTCTGATGTGCTTATTGGTGGCAAAGTTACTGACAAAACCTGCTCTGAGGGGAGTAGTTTTAGAGTGTTCCTCGTTGTCGGGGGTCGTCAAGCTGCTTCCTCTCTGACAGATACGATCTGCTGAAGTGAAAAAGATTTCCACATGAATATCTTTGTAATGAAATTTCTCAAATTCCTGCAACCACAACCAAAACAACAAAGAGTTAACTGGAATGAATAAAAGCTGTTCAACACAGGCTTGTGACCTATTTTGTATGTTCGACTTTTTCGGCACATGCAAGAGAGTAAAGCAGTGAAGAACATTCTGTGAAGCTGTTTGCGTCTTTGTATTCAAATGAGATCACGCTGCCAACTGGGGAAAGAAGAAATCCCTCCACATCCTAGAGAAAACATTGACTTAGTGGATCATATTTTCCCTCCCCCACACACACCTTGTCACAGATGAACAGGGGTGATGTTTCTTTGAAATGTGTCCACTGTCAATAGTTTATGTCAAAAATGAGCAGTTCTGTCTGTGGTTTTCCAGGTTCCTCATATTGATCCATGTGCTTGTCAGCGGAAGGAACTGTTTGTTAAAGTCTGACGGCAGATGAGAGTGAGGAGAAAACTGCAGGTCTATGAGCTTGTACAGAGCTTGTCTTCTTGTGCCACTTTTCATGGACTTCAGTGGAAGATTCAGCTTCCTTTTATCTCCACTGGCCACGCTCCCAGACTCTGTGCCTCGCCAAGAGGGCATAAAGAAAAACGACCTGGTGCAAAGCGTCTTTTTGAATTGTTTCCAACTTTCAACAATCCCCGTCTCACATCTGTTTTCATTAGGAACTACCCACAGATACAGACACTAGTAAGACAACGCAGGTACAGCTGTAGCACAGCTACGTGTTCACAGGCTTCTCATCCTTCACACAACTGTCTGCAGCAGATGGATTCCCATCTGTCTGCTCCATGGCAGCTTGAAGTTCATTCATCTCCAGCTTCCTCCGGTTATGGGTCACGATTGTGCTGGAGACGGTCCCAGCTGTCAACAGGCGGGCGGCGGGGAACAACCTGGATGAGTGACCAGCTCACTGCAGGGCCACATGGAAATACAGACTTCCATTTACGCACACATTCACATCTACGAGCAATTTAGAGGGGGAGGAAGCCAGAGTACCCGGAGAGAACTCATGCAGACACGGGGAGAGCATGCAAACTCCACACAGAAAGATAAGATAAGGAATCCATAACCAGTGCTCCACCGGTTCCCCATGGCTTGAAGATGTGACTGCAAATTCATTTGTGAGCCTGAAGCAGTAGATCGACAAAACCAAACCACTAGTGGATATGTAGGACAGATTACAAGATCAAAGTTCTTCAAGGTGTTTTAATATGCAGAAACTGACAAATACCACAGCTTCATCCATGTTTTTATCGTGACTCACTCTTCCACCTTCCCACTAGTTTCCAGACTTGATGATGGCAGACGTCAACTAATGTTCTCCTCAGGTCCCTAAGATCTACTGATCACATGCTCACTTGAGCCTCATTTCAGTCCTGTCTCTGGGTCAACCCTCAAATCCAGTTTCTCCAGTTTCCCTCCCATGTTGAACTTTGTTTGTGTGAGTTTATGTGACATAATCAACGTCTTAACAAGTTTATTTAAATGTCATTTGAAAGTCTTTGCTCGTCAAATACGTGTCACTGGTGTGGTTCTATGTTCCCTCTGGATGTAGTTTTCACCACATCATGCAGACCACCAGCATTATGAGCGATCAAGAGACCTTAACTCCTCCTTGTTTAGAATGAAGTCATGCCCTGTATGAGCACGGCACAGTCTTAAAATGAAAGTGAGCTCTTTTGTTTCCAGGCCATCAATCTGCTCCCAGCAAACACTCAGATCCGAGAGATCCGTGTTTTCCTGGAGAGCGTCCTGGAGGAGAAGGCGCAGAGGAAACGCTGCAACCAGGTGCTGAAGAGTCTGCTGCAGGCCGAGTTCCTCAGAGTGAGTTTATGAAAGATGAAAAACAGTAGGGAAGGCGTGTAATGTCTGTGAGTGATAATTAAAAGATATTTTAAAAAAATTCAAACCAGAACTAAAAACGTCTGTGTTCGTCGGCTGCTTTTGTGTTTCAGGTGCAGGAGGAGCGGATCTTCCACCAGCAGGTAAAGTGTGTCATTACTGAAGAAAAGACATGCCGAGTCTGCAAGAAGAAAATAGGGAACAGGTAACTGTCGCAAAATGATACTTATTCTAGCTTTACCAGCTCAGACAACAGGAGAATCTGTGAAAAACTCTGTGTTTCTTAGTGCGTTTGCCAGATATCCCAATGGTGTGGTGGTGCATTACTTCTGCTGCAAAGACCGCAACGTCTGCCCTACCGAGCAGTAAAACCGCCTCCTCAGCAACGGCTAATAAACGCTCCAATATCCTTCAGACGTGTGGAGATAAAACTCTGCAGGATCAGACTCCTTGTGCGGAGCATGGCTGATATTTAGTGGACATCTAATCGCAAGTTCCCACGGGACATTTGTCGACCAGCTCTGCACACCAGACATTCCTCTCCATGTGCATGAGGTAACAGGTGGAATGTGTGCGGCTGCTGGACAGGAGGCAGAGACAGAATGAGGTAGAGTTTGATATCTGTGACGCTTGAAGGGGTTCGCCGGCCTTCACCTGGAGGAAACAGGCCACGTCATGAAGTACACATTCACACAGCCTCGGCCAGCGTTGACGTTAGTTCTATTTTTCCCTCCTGCCGTAACACTGTGAAGGCCTCAGATGATGTGCGATACGCCTGCTCGACTCAGCGGGACTCTGAAGATTGTACTTTCAGTGACATTTTATGGTACGAGCGTTTTATTTGACTTTGGACTTAGTTTCGGTTCATGATCACGGCATTCATCTCTTTGAAGTAACATTGTAAAAGCAGGTCACAAAAGTACAGCACTTTAATAGTGGATGAATGTTATTTATTGTCAAACTCCTGGTAGAATCAAAGAGTAATTTACCAGAAGGATCATGTCCACATTGTAGAATTGTTGTAAAATGGTGATTTGAGCGAAAGGATTTAATTGAAATGAATTGCAATGAATGAATGTTTGAGGATGTTGACGTAGGATCGGAGTCTCGTTCAGTGACACAGTCGACTTGCATGTGTTTTGTTTGTTGCAAGAGCTGTAGCATTTCCCAGATTGTGTCTCCTGCTCCGGCCTCCTCTGCTCTGAAACGTTTGCACACATTCTGTTGCTAGGACTGTTCCACTTTGTACCACTGTGTTTCTACTGTACAAAGTCTGTGAGTTGGATTCCGAGGGGCGACTCAGCAGGTTCTGTTCAATTCTCCAGCTTTAATCGCTAATAAAAAAGCATTTCTCCAACGTCTGTGTGATATTAAACAGTCTGACTGATCTTTAAAACATTTTGACATCTATGAAAATTTACTACATTCATCAAATATTTCTAGATATACTACTAGTATGCAAAACACACTGAGACCTACAGAGGAATTTGGAGAATTGATGCAGCATCAAATGAATCTACTCCAGCTATTCAGTGAAAAACATTGATTTCATTGCATATGTCACAAAGTACGTGCGACTGTGGCTCAGGAGGGAGAACTGATCAGGTAGAAAAGTGCTCTAAAGACATTTACAACAAAATGAAACAAAAAATGAATGTAAAAAATGTACGCCACATTCTGATGTTTTGATTTATTTCATCTTTTTAGAATTTATGACTCATTATTTTTAACTCCTATCACAAGCATCAAGACATTTATGAAAAAACATTTTTTATGAGAACTTTATGGACGATCATGATTATTTTGACTTCTAAAATAATCAGAACCATTCAAATAATTCCCTTCTGTTCAACTGTCAGTGACCTTCCATAGAGATATGAGCTGTGACGTTTTCTTGTTCAGAAATGAAACACCAGATCTCATTGTTTTAAAGTTGGCTCACCCTCTCAAATGAAAACATATCGTCCCCTGTTCCAGTGGATAAAGTAGCGTGAGTGACCTCACTTGTCCATGAATAGTTGGCGTCTTCATCTCCTCTGGAAGTCTGTTCCCACAGCGTCTCCTCAGGGCCGACGCACCACAGCAAATCCCCTCGCTGCCGTGCTAATGGACGAGCTATCTCCACTGAGCCCCGCCAGCTGGAGCAACAGAACCACAACAACAACTCGACTGCTCGGCAGCGCTGTTAGTCACACACACAGCTGCGACTTCATCAGCTCCTCACTTGGATCCCAATGACTCGCTCGTCTGGGCCGGGAGTCAGGATGGATCCTGAGAGCTGGGTCCAAACCTACTGAATATGTTCGGCTGATCGTCCCTGGAGCGCACGGGGAGTTCATGCATCCAAACACTGTCACATGCACATCCCCCGAGCATGAAAACATCACACACACTGAATAATTCATCTGCTCCAAATGATTGTCGCTCTCCTCTGGAGCGTTCCTCTCACTGGGATGCTGTCATGTCTTGGAAAGGTGCACCAGTGTGCAAATGGAAACCATGTTCTAGTTGGCATGAGCTGGCCCAGTCTGACTCGGCCCGTCTCAGCTTTATGTTCTGTACAGCTGCTGGCGGGAAAACACGTCTTTGCTTTTTACTTTGTTTGTGTTGGTGATAAATCGCAGAGAAACTCTGAAACACTGAAAGGTCAGTTTGCTGTGAAGAGGGCGTGAGGCACGATGACCAAGAGCAGCTAACAGACAAGTTCATGATCACCAGAGGATGAGTTTCATTGACTTGTTTAGCTTCTGACACCTTCAACCCTTCTCATTAGAAATATCCCATGGGCTGGTTCAATATCTTCACAGTCATGGTGTTTTAAATGTCTCAGACCATTCACAGATTGTATAAAAGAGATGGAACACACCACTGGACTCTCCATTCTGACCTGATCTGTCACTCTCTCTCTGCTCTCAAAACAAGTTTCACCTGGCTCTACTGATATTGCTCACCCTTCTAAAACAACCAGTTGTGAAAGTAAATTGTGTGTGTGTGCGTGTCACCTGCAGTGTTTTCTTTGCTGACAATGAAGGAAACAGATTTCCAGACACACAGAATCTGGCGTCCTGCTCAGACGTGGAGTCTCTGTGAAATCTGGCTTGTTGTCTTGTTTTTTACGATATATTCTCTTCTTCATGTGCTTCATTAAACCGTGTGCTCCTAATTCCTCCATGCGCCACCACTAACCCCCACCCCTCGCCCCCGCCCTCTTTAGCTCCTGATGGCTGGCCCCTGGCAGTGTTTGACGGACATGTTGGCACCGGTGGTGACGCCTCCTTCAGATCAGTCAGCTCAGGTGAGTCGTGGGTGCGGTTACAAAGATTAGACAGACGACACAATAGATCTGCACGTCAGGTTCCTGGACTTTTCTGCTGAGGAGTTTCCTGCAGCTCCACCCGTCTGGTCTCCCTGGCATGATGCAAACCACAAATGAGGGTTTGTTCCATGAGACGTCACCCTTTGGAAAAATGTCTGTATCAGCTCTGAGCAGATGACGGACAGAGAAACTTGTTTAGAGGTGCTATAATGTCTTTCGCAAAAGTGCAGCAGTGGTGTATATTTGTGGGTGGTAACAGCGTGTCCGAAGATGTTCAAACACGCCGCAGTTATTTTTTTGTTGCATCACAGGTGAAGTGGTTTTCATTATCTCACTGGACGGATATTTGCCACCATGCACTTTGTCTTTCTCAAGCAGAGTATCAACAAAAAGTGCCTCTCTCTCTCTCCCTTTCTGCATTTCGCAACTCATCTATTTTGCTATTCCACCCAGCTGCTCGAGGCAGAAGGCCATCCACATGTAACCTTGGATCTGCCTGATGTCTCTGAGCCTTTAAAAGAAGGTTTGCTAAGAACTGCTCATGTGAATGTTGGGTTTCTGTTAGAAGAGTCGGGCGTAGAGAGGAGACACCGGCTGCATCTGGAGTTTTCAGTCTGCCGCTCGTGTCAACAATCCTTCTCCTGCGACTCATGGAAAGAACCAGGTTTATTAAATGATCAGTCCACATTTAGAGGAACACCCTGATGAAGAACCACACAGTTATATTATTTGTGTACATTAGTGGGTACTGGAAAACACTTCCAGCAGCTACTGACATGTAGGTTCATCAGGAATGAAATTCAAAGCATCAAATCAATGAAATATTGTCTTATAAATAATTCTAAATTATATTACAAAGATGCAGAGAGTTGTTACACAGTGATGGAGGTGGGAAAACGGAAAACGTCTACAGTATGTATATGTACTGTAATGGATGGCTGGAGATGACTGGTGGCCTGCAGGTTTTTTTTCAACATCTGTTTCTGAGTGACGTGTTGAGTGGAATGTGAGTTTAAACCTGCAGCAGGTTCATATGAGAAGACTCAAGCTGACTCATTAAAGTTGTTGACACGCCCCTCTGAGCTGCAGCGAAGCAGCATGGGAGAGGAACTGACCTCGGCTCGGTTGGCTCCACGTCAGCCAGAAGCTAACATGAATTCCTGGACTCCCTTGGTTTGAGTGTGTGTGTGTGTGTGTGTGTGTGTGTGTGTGTGCTGACAAGTGGTGTTTGCATAACACACACGTGTAACAGAAACACAAGACTGAACTCGTACCCAGCAGAGTGGATGACGGCTGGTTACCGCCACGAGGGGATTGCTGTGTGTGTTTGTGAGGACTGATTTCAAGTTGAAAGCGTCAGTGTGACGACATTGTTGTCAACTTGGTATCTGTAAACTCTCTGGGTTTAAGGTGAAACAGTTAAGGTAAAGGAAAAAATGTATAAATGATTTGTTTCGTGCATCCGGCATGAATCCGTTTGCACCGACAGGTTTCTATTTATTTATTCATTCGTTTGTTTTTAAACACAGAAGCTGCGATGTGTGCATGCTCACCTGATTTGGTTTTTTGGCACACACACACACACACACACACAGACAGACACACACACTGTCACATCATACATTCACATCCAAGAGACCTTAAACCAAGTCTTCACTCTGAAATTGAATTATTTACGACAGAGGATTTGCTTTTTGGCCTGTTGAGTTTCCTCGGTGACGACAGACTCAGCTTCACACACGTCATGAGGACCCTGTTTTGCCATGTTTGAAATTGGAAAGGTCAGAGCAGCATGTCCCAGTGACTGCTGTCGATTTGAGTGGACAGTTTACATCCACTTCAGGCTGCTAGTCCTTGATTACGATTTTTTGGATGGGGGGTGTATAATTCTGTTTCCTCCTGTGGAAAGTTTGGCCTTTGACCTTTACAAGCTGCAGGTAATTGAATGTTCGATCAATTTAGCTAACTGACAGTTATTAAATAACTGATCAACAGAAAACAAAGCATCCGATTTTATGACGGTGAAAAATGTAACACGTGTAATATAATGTAAATGTTATCATGACCTTATTAATGAGTCAACAGGAAGAAGAATTGAGCATCAGAAGTTTATTTGAGTTGAACACTGATAAATCAAACATTTCGATGGTTGCTTTCTGGACTGATGACTGATCCTGCCTCCCAGACTCCGTCCAGTATCTTTCACTCCAGGGAGCTCTTGTTCTTTCTCCGCTGACGTGGGAATGTGAAGCTTTGTGTTCCTGTGAGTCTCTGTTGACACAAATTATCAACTGACCCTGCTGGAAACTCCAGTTGCGGCCGTCGTTTCCGCTCTACAACCAGTAATCTCCATATCACCCGCGACATTCCCAACACCTCACCACGACGATGGCATGATTGTACCCTTTCCCTGCTTGGTTTTGGAGTGACGCCCCCTTCTCGGGCCTTCAGTGTCTTTTCACCAAGATAAATGTGACAGCGCAGCCGCGCCAGGCTCAGCTCTGTCTGTACAAATAAAGACAAATATCTCCCAGCCTTGAGCCAGATGTGGCTATGACCTCTGTGACCTCTGCTGTCTGAATACGCGATCTGGATGTGGGGCAGATCCTGTTCTCTGACAGGTCCGTTCATGACAGGATGGAGGAGCAGGAGAGGGAACGTCGCCTTCCACGTATAACGAGATTAAACTCAAAGTGCAAATCTTCAGAAAGACGGCAGAGATTTGGCTCCTATTATTGAATTAGCCAAGCAGGGAAATTAGCTTCCCTTCCAACTTCTCCTATTGATCCCTTCATTTCTGCGCTTCTTTTTCAAAGTTCTTGGTGAAATAAAGGCAGTTGAATGTCACATCAATATGTTTCCAGCAGAGCTTCATTCAAAAGGAAAACCTCACAGGGAAATGTCAGCATTTGTTTTTTTGCCTGTTCACATACAGCACATGTACATCTACATGTGTAATATGGATTTCACTGCACGCTGTTTATCTGACAAGCAAATCTTTTACCCCTGAGTCTATTTCAGCATTTTAGGGGGATAACTGCATCTCTGGGAGACAAATACTTCATTTACCTGCCTGATTACCAACGTGTAAATGCGTGAATGCCAAAGAAATGTGAAAGTCAGGTTTTGTTGTCGTTGTGACAGAGGGAAAAAGTCGTATTTTTGGATTTGAGTGTGAAACAACAAGACACACGACAGAGCTGTGATTACGAGTTAGGAGACTGTGTTTGATTATGAGATCATCATCATCATCAGAGGAAGATTAGTGAAGATATATAACAAAAGGGAAAGAACTGCTTGGAAATGCCTCAGTCGTCACTAAAGGGTTAAATCGTCATTACAATGCAGAGGGAAGAGACGCAGCAACAGCTGCAGTGACAGTGGCGGAGATACGTACAGATGCAAACATGAGAAGAACCTGCTGCTCCGCTGCAGCTGACGAATGTCACTGACGCCTCCGCAGTCCTTCCCTGAAAGGTCACCAGATCGACAGGCTATTTAACTGATACGACTGATAGAAGGTCCCTGCTTTGATTCTTTGTGGGTTTTCTCCGGGTACTCCGGCTTCCCCCCACCTCCAAAAAGCATGCCAGGATAATTGAGCTACTACGGCTGTTTGTCTTCACTTGGGATGAATAGGGAGCTTGTCCAGGTTGAACCCCACTGTTCACCCTTTGACACCGGGGGTCGCTCCAGCATCAACCCTTAAGGCCAGTCCTGACCAAAGATTCCAGCTGCTACCGAACGGTTGCAGACACAGTGTCGACCAGTCTGAACGGTCCGGTTGCACCTCATTGTACTACAAGTTGCGGAGGATTCTCCATGTTCACTGGCAGATAACGTTTGCAGACCGCCGCTGACGTTCTGACCGATCAGCTGGGAGCTGGTGACGGGTACCCACCGTGGGGCGTGTCTGGGACTGCTACAAACATGCAAACAACAATGCTAGCTTTTCAACAGGGGACAAGGACGAAATGCTATGCTAACAACATCACAAAGACAAATCCCAGAGATATAAGAGTTTGTTGAGCTGTTCCGTGTTATGGCACGTCGCGATGCACCCGTTACTCTAGGTCGCAATCAGCTGTCGCAGCTCGATGCCTTAGTCTTTGGAATCTTTGGTTTGGTCTGATCTTTCGCAGATGCAAAGGAAAGATAACGAACAAACAAACTCTTCTGGCATCTTTCCAGTCTTGCGTCTTGATTTTAAAAACAGTTGCGGAGAAACCGCTTTAATGGAAAGTCGGTGCAGCTGTTTGCTTGTTTCATTACAAAATGTTTGCTTGATTACATCACATGTCAATGATTTACTGATGTACAGCTGCACACGTTTCGCTCCTCCAAATATTGATTTGGTTGTTCTCCACTGATTCTGGCTCATCGGCTTGCTCATGAAACAAAGCCGCCCAGTGTGTGTGTGTGTGTGTGTGTGTGTGTGTGTGTGTGTGTGTGTGTGTGTGTGTGTGTGTGTGTGTGTGTGTGTGTGTGGACACAACTATATGTTGCTGTGAGGTGGGGTCACATGAGCTCATCGTGTTGGCTTTCTCCCACCACAAATGGAAGAAAATGAATTTTTCAGCCTCCTCAGCTGTGTTATGCCTCTGGGGTGTTATTGCTCCGCTCTGATTTCTTCGCTGGTCCGTGCAGCCCCCCGAGGGCGTCTTCAGATTTGGGAGGGGTCCTCTGATTTATTTTTTTTTTCTACTTCTTCTGATTTATTCACAACTTGGCGACTCTGAATAAGTCATAGTGGCAGAGGTCATCTGTGCAAATCCAGAATGATCGCAGGAGGAGCTGAATATTCATGATGCTGCAATTCAAAGGCCACAAAGCTCATCGCTCTCTGTGATCAATTCACTTCCATTGCTTCATTTGTTCAGTGTAAGCTGGAGGCTCCTAATTTAAATGCATACATGCAGAGCCAGAATAATGAGTCTCGTATACACGGAGGATAAATGTTTTGCAGAGAACGGCAGATTTCATTTCAATTCGGGCTGGCGGGGGAATCGGCATGGAAAAATCAAAAAGCTTGGTTTCGTTCTTCCCTTTGGTTCTTGTTAGTTTGAGCCCTCGCAGTTCAGCTCAATAAATGTGTCACATTGTGAACCCAACCGATGTCATTAAGTCGTTATGTTAGTGATCGCCTTTGTCTTTAATAATTCAATTCTTATGTGATTAGAGCTGCTTCGATGGATTATTTTTACCAATTGACTGTTCTACCGATTATTGCAATAACACAACAGAGAGATGAAGTTGTGTGTTCATTTCCATTTCATGGCGGACTTAGGTCACTGGGTGTTTCTAATTTGCATTTCCTCCATATGTTTTGTCAGTCCAGTCCAGTTGTCCTGTGTTGCTTCTTCATCATCATCATCATCATCTCCTTCTGTGTATGTGGGGGTGAACATCCATTACACCATCCATTCCAATCACATCATTAATAGAGTTGGTGGGCAGGCTTAACATACTGACAACGGTGCTGCGATCATTCCGTTTGTCATCCCTGATGGTCTCCGCTACATGTAAATGAACACATCACACATCAGTCCATGGACTCCCTTTCGTTGCTCTGGCTACATCACCTTCTTTGTTGTCCTATTGCGTGCAGAGGGAACTTGTAACCTGTGTGTACTTCGGTTGAGTTAAATGCAGAGGACATATCTGGAGTGTGTCTGCATGTCAAACTGACAAAGTTCTTCTTCTAATGTTGTTGGTGAGAGAGACGCCTGGTGCAGAACTTACATACTGTGCCTTTAATCACATATGAGTAGTTAAAGGTTGTGTGTGTGTGTGTGTGTGTGTGTGTGTGTGTGCGTGCGTGCACGCGCATCCTGGGGGATGATACGCCTCGGCGCTAGGACCGTGGCTGCGTCTGTGCGCAAATCCCAGCAGAGAGGCAGCGGCGCTCCGGCAGAGGAGGCTGTTCGTGGACAGACAGAGGATCTGTGTGTGTGTGAGTGTGTGTGTGTGTGAGAGAGAGAGTGTGTGTGAGTGTGTGTGCGTGCTGCGGCTCAAGCCATCACCGGCGGGGGAGCCTGCACCTTCTGCCGCTCACGGCCCCTCTCCAACCAGCAGGGCTCGCCTCCGGAGCCCTCCGTATGGGCTCACCATGCGCAGGATACGGGCCAACGCCATCGCCATTCTGACCGTCGCGTGGATCCTGGGCACGTTTTATTACCTGTGGCAGGACAACAAGCCCCAGTCGGCGTCGCACACCCGCGGCAGGATCCATGGGCAGAAACTGGTCCCAGGTCGGCTGGAGATCCACCGGGACGACAGGACCATCCCGCTGATAGTGAGTGCGCGCTGCCGCGGGGGGAGACGAGCTGTGTGTGTGGGGGGGGGAAGGAGCGCGACGCCGCGTACGGCGCTGTCGCTGGAGGCGCTGAGCTGCAGGAGAGTGTGTGCTGCATGTTGATGTGCGTGTGAGGATGGAGGTGCAGGTGATGGTGATGGTGCACAGCTGGGTGTCAGTACAGCAATATGGTGCGTTCACTGACACGTTTGTCTTCTGCGCGCCCCCTTCCCCCCGGTTCCACCGATCCCAGCGGTGCCGCCGCCAGCCTGTTTGCAGCCCACATTGCCGCTGTTTTCACGGCTTTCCGTGCCTCATCCGAGCCTGAGAGAACCACAAGTACCCGTAAGAGGCTTTCCATAAGTCGTGTGCGCCGTGCGCAAACGCCTCGTAAACCATGTTATGCTTTCTTGTGTCGGCTGTTTGAGTCAGGTCAGGTCTGAATCTGCCTGCTGCTGCTGGAGTGAACCCCTCTGTTAAACAGTGTCAGTGAAGATGTGGTGGTCTCAGACATCATGGGACACACCGTCTGTGTGTGTCAGAAAACAAAACCTGTAGCTTGTGGGTTTGAATTGTTCGCAGACATTAATGTGAAGGTTTTAACTGGACTTACTTACTTGCTTAGAGGGTTTGTGTGTTTATCGACCTGCCCCATTTACCTGACGTGTTGGAGGAATGGAACACGGACCGTTGAAATCCAAGCGCAGATCCACTCAACACGTCGAAAATCGGCGTGTGTGTTCTCCGAGTGCGATTCTAGTTTCAGGGGCACTCCCGGATGGAAATCAGTTCCAAGTTGGCACCTTTTTCATCATTTTCTGTCTATGTGTGTGTGTGTGTGTGTGTGTGTGTACAGAAACAAAACAAGACCTTGTATATGGATAAAATAGAAATAAAGCACAACTGCAATCAGAAAACAAACGTGTAAAAATGTACAGACAAATATTTTTCTTCAGATGATGTGACTTCCTCAATTCTGGATGAATAAAGTCAGGATTTTAAATAAAAAAATGCTTCATGAAATGGCCCTGGGTTGTGTAATCCAAGTAAAACATCAATCACATCAGGATTATTGATCAGGCAAAAACAAGCTGCGCTCTAAAGAGATTGTCCACAATTATCCTGTCAATATTCCAATAATTATTATACTAATGTAGAATAAGCATAAAAAACATACATGAAATGTTTGTGCTTGTCACAAACTGCAACAAACCAGCGGACAAGTCTGTTCATTTGTATGACTTCTAGCAGACAGGGAGTTGTATGGGAAACACTGCACACCGGAGTCTTTTTCATAGTTTATTAGACCAATAAACTAGTCTCGGCTGTGGTTGAGGATGTGCGCCAATCTGTCCGAAAGGTTTCACGCCAGCAGTATGAAAAGGTGGTTCACAGGTCTGAGTCATTCAGGAAGCGGTGGAGCTGTTGTGCCCTTGACGCAGACCTGCTTGAGGAGTCTCTCCATGTGTGACAAAAGGAATCTGTGCTCAGTATTTACCAGCCAGTGGGGAGCTGAGGACTGGAAGAAGCACACAAAACAAATATGAAGCTAGCCAGAACAGAAAAAGAGGTGTTTTAGGATGTTTCAGCGGCGGCTGCTGAGCCACAGACAGGACTTGTAATCAGACTGTTCTTTGAACTGTGTCCTCTCGATATTCTGAGGCTTTTACTTTTGAAATCTTTGATTTGCACAGTGGGGTCGTTCACCTTTGTCACCAAACTGAGATCTCCTCAGTGTGTTCCGGTAATCTGACCTGCAGTTAAAGGCCCAGTCTGTAATCCTGGTGAGGGCTTGTGGATATTCGAGGTCAACAACCAAAACTAACACACCTCTTGTCAGAGCTGTTTCACAAGCCCCACACACCGGAGAAAGTACCATAAGCACCCAGCCAACCAGTAGTAAAGGCACTGAAATACTTTCAGTAAAGTATATTTAGTAATATTTGGGAAAAACTTGTGTGTGTGTGTTTGAATTTGTGCATGTGGAATCGTGATGTCTTCTGCTTCTGCAATATGCTGAAAAAATGCTTCAGTGTTTGTCTGCGGTCATCATCTCTGAACACTGAACCACTGAACTGAGACACAAGACGTGTAAAGGAATCAGAGAAATAAACTCGACATGACTGGTTTTAAGCATCTGGGAAGTAAGAGATGGTGAAAAATGACTGTGAGGACGAGGAATCCGACAGAATCATATTCCGTGTAACTGAGTTTGTCTGAGTACGGACAACGGTTTGGTTCCTTCACACAGAGATCACGTCTCGTTTGTGCACAGTCAGGCCGTCTTGATTACGTCCTTGTTTGTTGGCAGAGTCGTAATAATGGCCACCTGCTGTTTGCTTTCACACGGAACGAGGTGGAACGGCGGAACATCACGTCTGACATCCAACTATACGCATCAGGAATATAAAGTCAGCAAAGGATGAGGAGCCCCCGCTTTCAGTCAGTCCACATGGTTCCTCCCTTCTATTCGCTGCCAGAAATGAAAAACTCTGTTTTCGTCTGATGTTTTCACAAAGCAAACGGTCCAAACATCTGTCGCGCATCACTGGCCTGTACGTGACAGCAGCAGAGGAGTGGAGGGAAATGTCTGTGTTACTACCTGTGCTGCCGTTCTGAGACGGGGATGATTCTCACCCTCCGCCTGCTGCTGCTGGTCGGACAAACTAGAAGATAAAGTATGACACTGTCAAAAAATCAGTCGGTTGGTTTAAAGCTGCGACACATGAACGTCAGAAGGGGGACAATGGCTTTCCAACTCAAACCGCCGCGACACATCTGGCTGTCACACGAACATACACATCATATGTGTCTCATACAGTCCTACCCGCCATGATTCAACTTGAAGGGCTGATACTCTCTGCGTCCTCTTTGGTACTCCATCATCCACTGCTCCACGCTGAGAGCCTTCTTCATCTGCAGCCAGTCAGCTCCACTGGACTTCCATGTTAGTGGTCGAGTCCTTTAAGATGACTTGACAGAGCCAGCAGATGTGTTCATATTTCATTCAGAGCGCGGAGCAGTGCAGGTCAATGATCACAATAAGGCATTAATAGTACAGTTTGTAAAAAGGAAGTTAGAACACAGTATACCATGATAACATTACCACTTTTTTTTACATTAAGACTTTCTTTCTAATCTTATTTTACATTGTTACTCAGACCACGCCTACTTCCAGCCTGACTTTCTAATGTAGATACAGACGATAATGTTAACTCACTGTACAATCAGACACTGTGGAATAAAGTTTCCATTCTTTCGTAAGAAATTCAAACTCGTTTTTTGAAGAAATTATACAAACAGATTTTTTTGAAGATGGTTTCAAGGAGCTCATTTAAACGTATAGTGTTAGTCAGCGTCATCAGAAATGATGATCTAAAACCAACATATGCTCAACTGATGTTGAGGTCTAGTTGTGTTTGTTTGTACACATGCAGTATTCATAACAGTATACAAGGAATTATAGTGACGCCATGAGTATCTCATTGTACGTAAATCGAATCATCTAAGAGCTGCAAACTATGTGAACAAGTGGGGGACAGACAGAATGAGACAGCGAACCTCTGAAAATCTAAATAAACAGCTGATCATAGACTGAAAACAAGAAATGAATATAAAAAATTACGGTACTCGATGACGGTACTCGTACTTACTCAAGAATGTAAAAATGATTGAGAACGTAAGATAATAAATCAGATTGAGGTTATAAATTCCATGATAATTATTTTCTCACTGACAACTGAACGTCCTTGCACAGTCGCCCCCTGCTGGCTGTTAGAAAGAACACATTTTTGTGGAGGCTCCACCCTCTTATTTCAATGTTTCATTCAGCTCAACTGATTCACCAAATGCACCGTATCGTAGATTAGACCAGTTGTTGTTTTCCACTCAAGCTGATAATGACACACAGTTATTTAAGAATGTTGACAGCTGCTCGCCTGAGGAGACCTGAACCTTCTACGGGGCTTTTTTCTGAGACCTTGAATGCTTCATGTCTCCTATAAATGTATATATATGTATGTATTCATTGTTTTAACCTCACACTCACACTGAACACGTTAACAGTGCTTGTGGGGGGAAATAATTGATCCCTGAGGATTTATCCATTGTATGTTTTAGCGTCCACCCTGCATAGATCTGTCGGTGTGAATACATTTACATTGTAATCGTACTGGTTGATCCAAAGACACCTCGCCGTGTCTCCCGCAGGTGACCCAGCCCCCACGGGCGGAGCGGCAGGGTCAGCTGCTGGGCGGCTTGGATGAGAAAAGCTACTTGTCAGCGAAGCAGCTGAAGCCTGGAGACGACCCGTACAAGGAGCACGCCTTCAACCTGCAGGAGAGCGACCGGCTGGGCAGCGAGCGAGCTATCAGAGACACCCGACACTACAGGTGAGCTGTGTTAACCTGTCGGCTCAGGTGGTGTGTCTGTCTCACCTGGCTGAGAAGATCACAGACTAATCTGTCTTAACCTGCACATGGATTCAGTTGGACAGCTCAAGACTGTTTTTCCACAGGAAAAATCTTGAAAAAGGCATGAAAGATGTGCTTTTATGATTGTTTCAGTGGAAGAGAAGCATTTTTTTACTTCTACCTCCACCAAGGAGGTTATGTTTTCACCCGCGTTTGTTTTTCTGTCTTTTAGCAATAACTCAAAGTTATTCATGGCTTTTAATGAAATTTTCAGGAAATGCTATAATAATAGGAGATGGGACAGATAATTCCATGTTGGTAGAGTTCTGGAACCATCTGGATCCAGGATCAACGGCAGCAGTGGACTGTGTCTGTGAAATAGCAGTTAGCATGTCTGTCTGTTAACCCAGAAGTTGGGGGATTGAGCCCACAAAGGGACGGAGGTTTGTGTTTTTGTTTTACTCTTGAAAGAAAATGAAAAACGAAAAGATAAAAACAGAGCTCAGAGTGCATGACTAGTGTAACAAAGTTGCTAAGGAATTTTTAAACAACTATTTGACTATTGACATGACCATCAAACCATCAAATATATGAATTTATTAGTGTAGATAAAATAAATGTGAATTGGGTGGAAATGAGATGCTTTTCTAGTTTTATTTTGTCCGTTTAGACAAGCACTTAATTTTACCTTTCATTTCAGTCATGTCTGAATTTCTTTTGATAGAAACCTGTCTCCATGATCATATATGATCATACCACGCACACACTCACG
>CAAKHB010006919.1:113856-150637 GCA_901007665.1 Aeoliscus strigatus
GCCAGCTGAAGACTGCCAGCTGCTCTCTCAGATCCCCAAAGTGCGCTGCCTGAGGAACGGCCGGCGAGAGGGTGAGTGAGATTTGGACGGAGCAAAGCTGATGCTGGAAAAGATTCTACATTTTTGGACGGTGCATTATGTGTGAAAGAAGTAAAGATGTAAGAATGAATCCCCACTGTAAACAGATGAAGGAGAGCATATCGTCTTCTATCCAACCGATCTTTGAGTCCTTGTAATGTTACTATACAAACAGCCCGCATCTCAGATCAAGATATGCTGTTGGTGTGCGCACGCACACACAAGGTTCAAATGAACAGCCTCCCTTCAAGTAGAAATCAAGTAAAACCCCTCTCCGTCCAGTGACATGGGCCATAACCTTAGGTATTTATTGTTTGTGTTTGTCCACAAAAGCAAAGACAACATCTACAATAGGTCAAATACATTTTTATTTGTTTACTGAACTGAATCAAGAAAAAAGCAAGAAATGTCCCTCTGACAACAAGTCAATATTGAGGTCAAGTCAATATTTATTAACTGTACATTCCACTCCTCCAAAGCCAGTGTGTCAAAAGACAGAATTGTGAAGAAAGTGCGTCAAATGGATTAACATGTAAATTTATTGGTAGAGAGAAAGAACGCACGGACACATTGACAAGGTCGTTTGAATGTCAACCTGCCTGCTTGCGGTGAAGCATTTCATCAATATGTGATGTATAGGTCTCATCCGATCACGCGTGCGAGGAGCCAACACAGCCTCGGCCCCCATCTTGACCTTCTTGGACAGCCACTGTGAGGTCAACACTGACTGGCTGCAGCCAATGATCCAGCGTGTGAAGGAGGTACAGACGGCCGGCATTCACACTCTGATTAGACCCTATGATGTCACTCTTTGGGTTATTTTGCTCCTTTTCATTCGTAGATGTTAATGGCTCTGAGGTCATATGTTGCCATTGGCTTATTCATCACCGATGTTAAATAAACACACTCAGGTTTAACGCTGCTGGAAAGAGTTTGGTGCCATTTTCCCCACTGGTCTCACTCCCCCTGGCTTCTGCTCTGTTTTCTGTTGCTCCAGTGGTTTGTGTTGTGCATAGTGACAGAATATAGCGTTCCTTCAGGCTGTGTGTGTTTGTGTGTGCGCGCTAGTCTGCTTGTGTGTGTGTGTGTGTGTATGTCTGTGTTTTATTTCAGATCAAAAGCAAAAGCTGTTTTTTGAAGGCAGCAGCAATAACTTTATGCATCCCCTCCTCTGGGGGATCATGACATCCATACATGAAAGTTTCGCAATGCAGAATGAAAATGGGAACAAGATGGAATGCAAAAAAAAAAAAAGGTTTTATTCCAGCCTGTTTTTTTTTTTTTTTCATTTTATCTTAGGGGGCATTTGGCAGCGAGCCCTCACTATGTCCCAGACCACTGTTTAGTATCAGTTTTACGAAGACAGGCGAAGCAACAACAAAACCAATGTGTCATTGGTTTTGTTGTTGAGAGGGGACAGACCTCTGTCACTCACTAAAGAGTAATGAGTTAAACACCTGTAAAGTTATTAAACAGTGACAAAATCCTTATTTTGCATTTTGTTGCTTAAATGTTTGACTAATCACCAAACTTTTTATCCTTTAAATGATGTTTGTGTCCAAAGTGCCACTGTTTTCTGTATTAAACAGAAAAAAATACTTTTTCCAATTTACAGTCTTGTATATATACATACTTATGTCACAGTGTGATGACATGAAACTGATACAGACTGACTATTGATATAAATCTGATCCCACAGACATTCAGTGTGTTATTATTATCATTATGTTATTATACTGGCCACCAATTTTCTTTCTTTCTTGTTATAGTGAATACATGAATGACATCATAGTAGTTGTAAAATGTTTTAAAAGGTCCTTTTTGTAAGTGTTGTGCACACGGCCTATGAAATCCTGAAAATGACAAAATTAAATAAAATAAAACCATCCTTATCCATGTAGCCAAAATGAAAGCATATAAAAAGAGTGTCTAATGGCTCTCAAAGGGTTAATTTGACTCAATTACCAACTTTATTCAAATCCTCTGAGCTTTCTTATCAGCCAGTTCTCAGCTCCTCTCTTCTGCAGCTGCTCCAATTACCTTTCTGAGAGAACACAATGCTGTCACCCAGTGAAAAGAAGTGTTTGGCAGGAAACAGAAGTCAGTTCTTTCTTTGTTGAAGAACAAACATGCTTTTCTAAATGTTTGTTTAGAAAGTACACAAGGTGACATCGCGCTCGGCTAGAGCCTCTGTTTTCAATCCAACTCAGTCAGACTGGACGTTCAGAAGTCTCCACAAACCCCCGGATGTTTCATTCAGGAGACGCTCCCACTGGTTGCACATGGTGTTTGTGTTTCACTGCGCTCACCCTCGACTCTGGGCCCCACTGACTCACCCAGTTTGCATTTCAATCTTCACATGTGGCATTCATGAGAGTGACGGCTTCGCTGATAACTCACCATTGCCTCGGTTCGGTTAATCCGCGTCCTTTTTCTCTCTGAGACCACAATCCTTTGCCCCCCTGGGAGCAGCAGTACATCATCTAATTTACCGTAGTTCCTCTTCACCTCAGTGCTTTTCGAACAAGATGCTGCTTGATTTCGGTTCTCCTCCCTGAAAACCATCTAACAAGCTGGACCGCCAACGTGAATCCTGCACACGAGCTACAAAACTCTGTGCAATCGAGATTAAAAGATAAAACGATGATTAGGAGTCATATGATCAACGTTTGTCCACCAGATGTAAGAGACAAAACTACAGTGAGTGAAAGAGGGAGAGAGGAGGAGGCTGACGGTGACATCCCGTCTGTTCCAGCAGTTTCTTTCCAATCCACAGAGATGCATTAAAAGCCCAATAAATCTCAAATGCATAAAACAAGCGAGAGCATCACTCTGGCCAGTTCAACGCAAGTTCAGGCTTTGAGGAAAACATGGGACAATTGGAAAAAAATGGATATTTTCATGAACACACACAAACAACAGGTTCAAATATTCACACGCATAAGCTCTATCAGCATGTACAAGTTTGTTCTCCAGGTCATTTCATGGCTGGGAATGTGTTCCTCATCGACTGTCCCGTTCAGATTTGCCAGTGTAAGCAGCTAACATTTATGAAGCGTGCCTCCATTAAGTGCAGCTTATAAATTCAAACTCCAGGGGACGAAATAACGTACTCAACAGCACAGTAAAAACTTCAAAATTGTGCTCTTGTGTGTGTTAAACTGCTATAAAACCTGCTGTGGAGGGCGAGTCCCATCACGGTACTCTACTGACAGAATGCTTCATTGTTCATTGTTGATGTTGAAGTTCAGCTTCTTAACAATGTACATGATGCAGGAGGGGAAACAAAGCTTGAGCAGTTCAACAGTACGTGTCTCCTACTCGAGCTAAAGGACGTCTCCGTAGGTTTTTCATGCATCTGCTACAAAATGAATGCACACCTCCTTAGCCTGGGCTCGACCCATCCTCTGGTGGTTTATACGAAATACTGGTGAGAAACAAGCCCAAACCACCGAGACCAAATTAAAACAAAACAAAACAAATTGAATTAGTTAATTCCTGACTTATGTGCAGACAACCTCTACAGTTCGAGTGAGTTTTCTGGGTGAAAACTGAGTTGTTTGTTTTTCACTTTCATCACAAAGAGTTTGAACAGGAAATGTGTCCGTGTTAATGCTCGTTCTTCTTCTCCTGTCAGGACCATACGCGAGTGGTCAGCCCCATCATCGATGTCATCAGCCTGGATAACTTTGCCTACTTAGCGGCCTCTGCCGACTTGCGAGGAGGTCAGCACACACCATCATGAACACTGTAACGTCTGGACACGCACAGCTGGGGTGAAGGAAATCCATGTTTCACTAACATCCATTACATGACATCATGATTCCTCCCGATAGAAAGTCCTAGACCATTTAAGTCAGCTTGGAAAGGAAGCTGAATGGTCACATAAGACTTTTGTAGCAATGACTGATGACTCTGATCAGTGTTCTTGGAGGCTTCAGCACTCACTTCTATAAGATGAATTTTAATCTGGATCTGTCTTCTGTTCACCCTTTCTGTCCATTTCTCACAGGATTCGACTGGAGCCTCCACTTCAAATGGGAACAGATCCCCATTGAGCAGAAAATGGCGAGGAGCGACCCCACACAGCCCATCAGGTACATCTACAGTACTCAGTTTCCATCCTCTGAATTATATATACGTGTTCATGTGTTGCAGTGAAAAGGAAATAGCCTGCAAAGTAAACCTAGAGGCCTGTGAAAAGTAAAATGTCTTTTTGGGGCACAAACTCATCTCTTGGCAAAGATCAGTTTGTATCAATTGACTGTCTAAATATTTCTGTCATGTGACTGGTGGTGACCACAAGCCCAAACACGCTGGTGAAACAAGGAATGTGTTAAATAATGCAATTCAGGATCTTCAAACACATCTGCCCCAAATATCAGATGATTATTTAATACCACTGGCAGTCGAGCAGTCAGACACTGCATGTCTCCTCCAGTGCTGCAGTTCTTTGCTGTGTTGAATGGATCTGACCCCAAATTCTTTCTACGCTCCTCCACTAAATTCTGTTGCCAGACCAACCAGCAGACACGTGTCTGTTCTCCTAGAAGGAGAATCCAAGGAGAATGAGAAAGTGTGTACCTTTAACTTGTGGTGTTAACTACAAGTATACGTGAGTTGATCTGAGGAAGTGTCATGAAGAAAATGTAAATTAATTTAATCTGCAGGACACCAGTCATCGCTGGCGGGATCTTCGTCATGGACAAGAGCTGGTTCAACCACCTTGGCCAGTATGATACCCACATGGACATCTGGGGAGGGGAGAACTTTGGTGAGCTGTCTTCGAATATGTTAACCTTTACTGGGATCAAACATATAACATCATATAAATCATATAACATCCAGATGTGTGCAAAATGTTAAATACTCCTATTGTATCTGTCAGTTTCTATAAAAAGAGGAGTGAGGAGAGTGAATAAAAAGCATTTTATAATTATACTAGAGTATGAAAAATACACACACACACACACACATCATTTGTACACAGCATGTACCTCTTCATAAACCAGAGCATAGTCTCTAGATTCTTCTGTATTCTGTGTGTGTGTTGTGTGACGCTGTGCGATGCTGCAGAAATGCATGAGCTCACCTCTGAAATGCCAATTGTGCCCTTGAATTTGTAAAGCAGCAGAGCGTTACATTATCCACAACAAGCTGCTGATTTGCAACATCTGCTGCATGAAACATATATCAGGTGACAGTTGCCAGGCAGATACTGAGATGATACATATGAGTCTCTCACAAATCTGTCAAACAAGTATGTCTGCATACTTAATCCACTGCGTCTGTCGCTCTGCAGAGCTTTCGTTCCGGGTGTGGATGTGCGGAGGAAGCTTAGAGATTCTCCCCTGCAGCCGTGTGGGACACGTGTTCAGAAAACGGCATCCATATGATTTCCCAGAAGGCAACGCTCTCACCTACATCAAGTGAGTGGGTTGGTCTGTCAACAACATCTGGTCTGCTGTTATTATTCAGTCACCTACAAACGGAATCTTGTGTTTAACCTCTGAGTGTCACATGATTCAAATCATCTGTGGAAGCTAGACTAGAGCCTCGACATCATGCAAAAACAGAAAACGTCTTAGCTTACATTAGATGCCCTGAGTGGGTGTGCATGCTTACTCTGGATCATCATCATATCCACTGGGGGCGCTGTCCCACGTGCAGGACATTTAGCACCAGCCCACAAGTATAAGATATGCAGACATAAATACATAAGGTTGTACATATGGGAAAAAAAAGGCTTACCACCACTGACATTTTCTTTATATCAACATGTCCAAGGGTTTACAAGGTATCTATAGCATCGTCACTTGTTGCAAATACCAGCTAAAGGATGAACCTTATGGAGAAAGTGATGTCCCAGTGTGTGCAGAGGCTGCTGGGTCGACGTGGTTGGCTGTAGGAATGCCAGCAGCCCTGTCATTAGTGTGTCTGAGCAGGTGTCGTGTGTGTTTCCCTGCAGGAACACCCGACGGGCTGCGGAGGTGTGGATGGACGAGTACAAACAGTACTACTACTCAGCCAGGCCGTCAGCCCAGGGCAAAGCTTTTGGCAGGTTTGTCCATAATGCTGTCACTCTCTTCTGTGTACTTGTACAGCAGCACAGACGCAGGTTTGGTTGTCTCATAATGGTGCTCTCTTTCCTGAAGAGACAAATGGTTGCCATAGAAACTCAATGCATATGATGCTGACTGTTCATCATGCCTTTCTCTCCCTCCCCTCAGTCTGATCTCTGACCTCTGACTGTCTCCGTTTTCTTCACGTAGCATTGCAGACCGTCTGATGCTGCGGCGAAAGCTGAACTGCAAACCTTTCCGTTGGTATATGGAGAATGTTTATCCTGAACTGAGGTATGAACTCACCAACACATCTCTCGTGATTCCACACAAGAAAAGTTAAACACAGGTTGTTCATGAATTGGTTGTCGTGTGTATTTGTTTGCCGTATGTTTGACACAAATGCAAACTACTAAAGGGGGAGACATCATGGTGTAGTTGTGGCGCTGTCACCTCACTAGAGCTAGAGGTTGAAGATGACTATATAATATAAGTAATCTTTCAGGCACCGATTCACAACCAGTTCTGAAAAGAAACAAACCGTCTGCTCTGTGGTGTTCTTCCCAATAAATGTGGTCGCTTGAATTGCTATTGTGTGTTTTGATAAGTGCTTGATGTGTCAGGGATTATTACTTAGCGGTGCAACGTAATGACTCAGTAGAGAAACAGTCAATTCAATCCATCTGTTGGCGGAACAAGAGTGTTCATTGGCCTCCTTCCCTGTCCACCATTTCTGCAGGGTCCCGGAGCAGGAAGCAGTGTCCAGTGTACTCAGACAAGGTGGTCTGTGTCTGGAGACGCGTGGGACAGATGGACTGGTCCTGGCGGAGTGCAGGGGTATCGGTGCCAATCGGCCGCAGGCGCAGGTCAGAAGTCTGCCTCTGTGGCGGGGGCAGTGAGCTGTTCATTTGCCAGAAAAGTCATTTTCTGAATGGGGACAGCGATGCAGAATGTACTGATATGAACATGAGATCTATGAATGATTTTAGGAGGAGGTACATTCACAACAATTCTGACAGTTCTTCCATCTCCTCAATGTGTCGCTAAAAATGTCTGTTTCTGTTGCTTGGTTACAGTACCGGAAAATAGAAACCATTATCAAATATTACATACACTATAAGAAAGAGCTCTGCATGTGTGTCATCTGGGATATTTGGTCAAAGCAAAGGCAAGAAATCAATGCACAAAAACATGTCTCCATTTGGCTTTCAAAACAATAAACCAACAAGTAACATTTTTTTCCAGGAGGAGGAGTGAAATAATGTGACATAATCTATAGTATTTATACATGAACATTAATTCATGAAATATACATTAACATTATACATTAACAACAAACGGAAAGGAAAACAGTGTGGTCAGAATCATGGAATGACAAAAGTCATTCATCTCCTACAGTATAAATGAACCAGTCTCTGTAATCAGAATATATTAACATGTTCAAGGTTACTGAACAAGAAAAGAACAGAATAGTACCAAAGACACACACAATTAATAGCCAGGTGGATGTACTTAACCTGAACCTTCGTCTCAGACACTCTTGGTAGGATGTTCGATTCTTTTCTAAGACCACTACTGCATCATTCCTTCAGAGAAGACCTAAATTAAATGTTGCACCAATGACTGTGAATGCCTCTAGTCTTTATGTGACACCCTGAGAGTTAAGAGAATTGATACCAAAATTAGTTTTTGTTTTATTCATGGAATGATTAACCATGCAACAGTGTTTCAAACAGTATTTGTGTGTTCTGCAGAGATGGGAGCTGATAGAGCCGCTGATCCGACAGCAGGATCTCTGCCTCGCCATCACAGCCTTCACAGCAGGGTCAAAGGTCAAAATGGAGTCCTGCAATTCAAAAGAGCCCAGACAGGTACAAAGGAACTTCTCTAGTTGGTTACTGGGCTGTTTAGTAACAACTTTATTTGTACATTTTACAGAGAACAAGAGAATTTAACTTGACAATGAAATAAATCATCTCATCAATGCAGTTTGAGCCAAAGGAGCAACAGAGGATTTTATTGATGCAGCGCTCCCCACCTGCCCTTTCCTCTTTCTCCCAGGGCTGTGTGGTAGATTTATGACGTAAAACAAGGAGTTGTAAACTAGTACCACATGTATGAGTGTGCAGGGAACTTTCCAGGACATCTTTTCATCTCCGAGGGTCCGTCCTGATCCTTTGAGGGCCCATGAGAGCACTGGGCTTCTGCCCATCAATCAATGCAGCTGCATTTGGCCTCTTTGTTCTGCGTATCTGATCCACTTTGAGGTAATTGCGGAGTCTATTATTGGTGATCGCAGAGATGAGGAAAATAATAGTCATAAGTGAAGGGTCCTTTAATCGGAACCCATAACTTCTCCTGATCAGCTGTGTGAAGGTACCAGACATCTGTCTCACTCTCATACTGCACCTGTGAAATCTGTGAGCTAGTAAATGAATCACTGGTGTTTATAGGAGTCTTTTTATTGAGGCCACGCTTTCTCACTGTTTTCATGTTGGCCTGATGTTTCTTGTTGATCCTGCTCTGGGCTTTTGCTCACAGAAACCAGAGCCTCTCTGCAGACTGGAATAATAGATTTTGTAAGAATTCAAAGTAAATCAACCTGCTCCAAGGGAAACAGCTTAGAACAGAAAGTCTTAACACCGTCTGCTACTTTGCAAGGAATACATGCCTTCATTGATGAATGTCTCTTTATAACAGTATTAGAATAATAAAATACAGCTCGTCATCCCACTTTTCCTTTGTGTCTGCAGCATTTAATTTAGATTCAGATTTATTTGTGTTATTTGTGTCTTTTTCGACCATTTCAGGCTGTCAAAACAGAATGACTTCTGGTTTTCAATTCAAGCAAATGAGTAGTGTGACAGCAGTGTCGCTAGGTGGGAAATGTGGGATCATACCAGAGATGCAAAATGATTGAATTTTGAGGGAAATTATCATACACCAGTCAGAACCAAAATAATGATGTTCGCTCCGTGTCGTCAACCCTTGTGTCAATTGATTCAGAAGGATTTTAGTGAAGCACGTATGGAGGCTTGTGTCGATGATGTATGTTGTGACTAGTGATGTCACCGGTGTCTGATACCGATGCGCCGATACAAACTTCTAAGCATAGACTTAGCATGTCTGCACTTTCCTGTGAACCGTGCCGTCAAAACGTCAAAAGGTACGTAACCAGTGACATAAGAGGCAGTACCTGCTTTGTTCGCCTCAGTAACCAACCATTGCATACATTACATACCGTTACATTACAGTACAACCATTCTTATCATCATATGGCTTTTTGAAGGATTATTCATCGTACATCGTAGAGGGACAAATGATCGTACCAATATAATATACCAAAATAATTATCGAACAGCTGGTCATGCTGTGACAGCAAACAGAAGTTCCCAGTTCCATCTTGGTAACTGTTTTTTCTTCTCTGACTTGATACTGTAAAAGGTTATTCTTCACTCAGTGTTGGAAAAGTTGTTTGTTGTATTTTATAATCTGCTGTGGGTCTGCTGATGCTGTGTGTGTATGTGTACATGTGCACACATAAAAAAACTCAGTAAGTCATAAACGTAGATACACCTTCATCCATCTTTTCTTCTGTCTTACACTTGTAGAGCAGCAAGTCCATCGTATATTTTTTATCTCCCAAGAGAAATTTACAATTCCAGCAGAACGACAGATCAAAAAGATAACTACAGAAATGAGAATGGGGAAGGACCAGAAAGAAAAAATCCAAAAGAAGTAATCCAACCAATAAAGTGAATGAATAAATGATTTTCTTTGTTTTCTGTGTGTTTCTACTGTTTAGAAGTGGAAGCCAAAAGGCGCCGCACTCCAGCACATGGTTAGCGGCCTGTGTCTGGACAGTCAAACCCCAATGGGACCTCTGGTCATCACACCATGCCGCCCCCAGGTGGTCAGCCAATCCTGGGAACCACAAGTGATCGCCTGAGCAACATGTGGGGTGGGGGAAGGGGGGCGTTGTAGACCCAGACTGCAGAAGGACTCAGGGCATCACATCTGCACGCTGTCTGTTGCCTTGCTGAGGAATTCAAGGAGTGAGGCTGAGAACTGTATTTTTGTGAAGCTGCTCCTGAACGCCACTTAAAACTTTTTAAGGACTTGCTGAGCCAATCATCTTTTTGTGCTTCATCTTTCAAGGATACTGCAGTTCTTCTACGTAACCTGAACATTTCTCAGTGCCCGTTGTATCTTTTGATTCCTGTGTTTGTCCTTATCCACAGTTTGGAATAGTGACTGACTAACGACGGCATATTGTACTGTAGCAAATGGGCTGAGGTGCACCTGATCTATTCCAAGTCACTTTTTGTCTGGTTGCCTTTGCAGAGGATGAGGCATGTCTGAGGACTGTGAGATGGGCAGCTTTATTAAGAACCAACTCAAATCTGAGCTGTTTTTTTTATTGCTAAATAAAAGTTTTGCAAACACCATGCAAAGGAAAGGAAAGTTATTTATTGTTTTGCATGGTCAGACCCAAAGAATGTTTTTTTTTCTGTCTCAACAAAGTTTTATGTAAATATTTGGAGCAGATAATGGCTTGTTTTTTGTGTAAAGTAGTCTGTATGTTGTTTAAAAAAATGTAGTAATGGAAAAATAAAACATAGTGATTCATTCACTCCCTCTATTTGTCTTCAATGAGATAATTTTTGAGCGTTTCAAAAAATTTGAAGACATAACAGGAAAAAGTGAAAACACCTGTCACATTTTTTAACTTACAAATCTTGACCACTAGAGGGAAGAACATCCTCACAGATTAGTCTTTCTTGCATTGGGCTTGACCTTGACAGGAGGCTGATGGACACTTGTCAAACTCAGAGGTTTGAATTCAAGCTAATTGCAGGAAATGATCGAGAGAGAACCATTGTGTTTGTGTATATTCTTTATGTTCTTGTAGGGACTGTTCATACAAGTACTTCGGGGAATTGTCTCTAGTGACAAAAAGTAAGTATCCATCAGGTAAATGAATGATTAGGTGGAAGACTTACTATAGTATAAGACTTACTATGTATATGAGTTTATAGAGTAGTTAAATCCAGGTTGGATGCCTTGTGGTTATGATGGTTAAAGTGAGTTGACTGCAACTCACTGCAATGTGTTCTGAAAAGGAAGATTCTGATAGATTCACCATTCACTTCATGAAGTTCAACAACTGCATTGACATGACAATTGTCAGTATAACAGGCTTGACAACTTTGTTAACTCTCTCTCTCTTTCTCTCTTTCTATCGTGTTAGTTTTGCAACCTTCCAGGTCACAAAAAAAATACCACACTGCTGCAGCTTAGGAAGCTTCAGAGCTATGTGAAGAATGCAACTTAATGCTGATAAACTTCTGGCCTTTTCAGAGGGGGGCAACGTTTCATCACTGGTGGATAGACAGAGGGTGGCAAAGAAAGCAGACGTTATTGTAATCTCAGTACATTCAGTCCAACAAGATGATCCAAATGTAATTTCTTTAAATACATTATAGAGCATACTGAATGTTTTAAATCTAGTTTGCAATTAAGGTCTCAATGTTAAATGGCTGCTGGATTATCTAAATAAGGCTGTAATCTTTGCTTTCAAGAACCCTTTTACCACCAGCAGTATGTGCACTTCAGGCAGGCAGATAAGGAACATCAATGGGGCAGCTGTCAATACTTCCATTGATTCAATGGTTTCTCCCAGCTACTTCAAATGGAAGATGAATAATATGCATTGCCGACAATAAATCGGGGGATATATGTATAGTATTTATATACATAGTATTTTATTTTATTTTATTTTGTTTTGTTTTGGTAGTGCTGAATAGTTGGGCTACACAATAATATATAGTTCCAGGGGTACATGTCAGTGTAGAACATTATGAGAAAGGAGACCTGAAGTTATTATTCCGAAATTATATCCACCACCTTATCCACTGCAACAATTAACCAACTAACATTTTCTCATTGATCTAGTATTTTTTAAAGAAAGGCGGTTGAAAATCCAGGCTGATCCAGGTGGCACCATCAACTATCGATCACCTCCGATCGTCATGCGCCGACCAATGGGGTCGCGCGGAGGCGGTCCGTTGCTAAGGGCGAGTTTGGTTGAGTCTCTGAGAAGCAGCCATTCAGCGGCAGTGGCTGAAGCGATTGGACTGAGAGCGTCTATACCAACACTTTCTGTGGAATTTGAATTATTTTGACGAGGCACGGTTCGTGAGACGTAGGCTACGGCGTTAAGGTGGCATCTTCTGGGTCGCAGCGGTGATCACAGGTAGGTACAAATGTTGAGTGCGCATTGTAATTAGCTTACCCAGTGAAGCTTGTTAGCTCACCAAGCTAGGCAGCACTAGCTAGTGTTTTTCGGATGCGGCTGCTGTGTTAGCGCTCGTAGCTCTTCCCAGACCCATGTACATTCCACCTGAAACGATTGCTTACCTGACTAGATAACAGAGGGAGAAAATGTGAACTACCAGACCATTTTCCACTGAGAGGGCTCAGGCAGTTGTCTCGCATTGCCCTGTCGAATATGCCGATATGTTAGTTAGCTAACGTGTAAGCTAGTTAAGTAGCTAACTGAACTTAACTGGTTAACTTCAAGACATGAACATTATAGTATATTCTCTGAAGAAAACAATCAGTCACCTGCCAGCTAGCATTTATTTTTCTGAGCGCATTCTCACACCATTTATTGTATAATACAATCGTTATTGATACTCCACTTCACCTGGTTAGGTTTACGTGATGAACATTACTCAGCAAAAATAATCGCCCAGTGCCCAACTAAGGTATATTAGCTAATAGCGTAAACCTAATATATGTTTCTAAATGCACCTTTACAAATGTAGTAATACTTCGAACTTAAGCATATGTTATAGCCTAGCCCATTGAAAAAGACATCCAGCTGTCAGACAGGTTGATTACCCCCAAGTTCAACTCTGAACGCTGCCTTATGTGGCATAATGTTTGATAATTATTTTATATGGTGAGGATCTCATTGCTAGATGTTTGCACAATGTGGGATTTTATAACTACAGAGTAAAGCTTTCCATTCAGGTTTCCCTGGTCAGATAAACAGCAGGGTTCAGATGACCTTACATGTGCAGTCTTTACAAAGATATAGGTGATAGATTGTGTGCTTGCAATAGTAGAAGCCATTTGACTTAGATAAACACATTGCAGATTTCATTTGCTTCAGTTCTCCTCTGCTTTGCTCATGGGACTTGATGAAGTTTGATTGGTGGGTGTTACAGTGGTATAATCTATTTAATTGTTTAATTTTATTGAGGAAAAGGCTGTCTACTTCAAACAGCAGTCTAACATTTTTACAAGTGATGATATTTATAGGTTATATGTGTTTTGTGCCCCCCCCCCATGGAAAAGCCTATCGTTTGTCTTAGTGCCCTAGTTAATGTGTTCATGCTATTGATGTATCTGACATATGTTCACGTCCCTAAGAGATTCGGACTGCCTCATTACACAAAGTAAAATTATTAATGAATTAATATTTTTGTTGATCACTTATTTCATTTGTTATTCATGACCTGACATGAGCCATTGTTTCTTCTCATAGTTCAAGGGGTTTGCAAATGACTTGGGCTTTCTTTTTGTAATAAAGCTGATTTGATTGTCACAAAGCATTAAAGCTCCCTTTGACTTAGCAGATCTCACAAAATAAGGGTAGTGAGATTGGCTTTCTGACACCAAACCCACTGGGCAGGTCTGTCAGCTGTTTGAGAGAGGAGGATGCAAGAGCTGTCTGATGCTTTGTGATTCACTGTGTGGGTGAAACTAGCATTACTCTGCAGCATTCGCTCTCTTTGCAGAAGACAGTTTCTTGTGAGCTGTACATGTGAAGGCTGAGTAGTGACGCAACATGGGAAGATCAACTTGCTGTGCGAATATGAAGCAATCAAAGAGCTTCGCTTTTGTCCCCTGATAGGCCAAGATAGTCAAGCTTCTTGCCACTGCTATGGTGAAACGGAGTAAAATTGGTGTCAAATTAGCTGTCAGCCTTCTTGTAACTAAACTAATATGGGCTGAACCATATGAGACATATTATCCTGCGTATCTGTACTTTTCTACATAAGTCTGGATTGACGCAGTCTGTCTTTGTCTCTGTCTCTGAGCTGCTCACATGCCCTGTTATGTCAATCTTTGTTTGGTGAGAGGTTTGATGTGGACCAATGTGTTGTGTTGGCTGTTGACGTCATTTATAACGTGCTTGTTGTCACAGCATAGAAATATTGTAAGAAAGTTAAGTGTCAGTCAGTAATTTACCTTGTGTTGGAAGGTGAGCACAAGGACTAATGTGGTGCATTCATATGCCTGAAAGATCGTTGCTTTCCATTTATTGTTAGGAGAGACGTGATTCAAATCCACCTAGTCGCTCTAATTGCAAGTTTGTGTAAGTTAATGGCATAATTGTCAGGGAATTATGACAAAGAATGCAGAGTCTGCCTGTACAAAGTCACAGAATCGACAGAGGGATTTGTTTTGACGCATCTTCCTTTAAATTAAATTATAACCTTGTGGGATGAGTGGTCCCCAGACTCCATTCAATGAAAGTCTTGGCTTTAGTCTGGATATTTTTTACTGACAACCACTTATGTACTTAATAACAGTGTCAATATAAAAATGCAATAAAGTAAGCCTTCCTGCCACGGTTAAACAAGAAATGGATGTAGAACTTTGATGGCGTCTTGGGGAAGTTGAAAAAGCACTCTAATGGGCCATCCAAAGAACAAATGTTGGTATATACTTTACATTTCGCTCCATGTTGTAAGCTGATTGGGACTGGATCCAGCAGAGACACCAGTGTGCAACTGACCCCGTTTCAACACAAGTAGCCTGAAATAGGTTTTGTGCAACTACAGAGTTGGACTGAACTTGTGCATTTGTTGATGTTTGCAGTGTTATCCTCCAATGCGATGGGGAGGTGTTGTCAATGGAATTATTTCAGGCTTACATTGATATAAAAATACCATAGTAAAGGTTTGTGGCCCTACACGGTTACATGAAGAAAATAGCATTGCCACTGCTGAAAAGCAGATTTTATGACAGATTAGAATTTTTAAAAACAAAATAAGAACGTCGGATAACTCCCAGTGATCACAGTTTCAGATTTCTTTCTTCTTCTTCTTTTTTTTTTTAAGATTTCTGTCACTTAAAGGTGAATTATGTAAAAATTGGCAGAATACAAACATCTACTGGGGTCGCATTGGAATTGCAACACAAAAAAAATATATAGCAGCCTAGCATCTGCTTCTCCAATATTGACTTTGGTTTTTGTTCTTCTCCTGTCATTCTACCTTTGTGATTCATACCGCTGGGGCTGTGAAGCTGCTGCTGCAGGACTAGCAGACCTCAACTTCTGTGCAGAGCGCAGACATGTCTGGCAGCTCACAATGCACTAGTTGCTAGTGGCTTGTACATGTAAATATAAGCACACTGTCAGGCCTGGTATAATATATAAAATAATTAATTCACACAATTTATAATTTTTTTCAGGAAAAGCTACACGTTCATTCTGTGCTGTTCTCTAAACGCACAAAAAATATAGCTTTTAATAAAAATTTTACATACCCCACCTTTAATTGGATAAAAGAAACTTGCTTGAGTTTTTTGCTTTTAACAATATTGTAATTAGTTCTCTTCTGGGTCTTCATGATTTATTCTACTATACTGCATATAATATTACAAACCATGCAGTATTTGTGTCTGAAGGCTGTTCCCTCATAATTGCATTTGGCTGTGTCAGCGCTCATTTAAACATGAAAATTAGCAGAGTAGTGGTAGTGGGCGTTGCACTGCAGTTCTCTCACTGTCCCTATTTGGGACAATATCTTCGATCTTAATTAGGTCCCTGCCCTGCCTGTTTGAAGTGTGGGGTTTGGGGGTGCAACACTATATGCAGGTAGTTGCTTTTCAGGTTTGCATCTGTATCTCCTCACTCTGGGTTTAGGTTTGGACTGAGGGACTTTTGTCTCTCAGGGTTCCTGTATAGAATGATACCTGAGCCTCCAACGTCAGGACAGCTCATGCCTTATTCAGCCCTCTGATCTCTGCTTTAATTATGAGTGACCAGAGGTGTACCTCACCAGGTGGGAACTTTGTATCAGATACTTGTGTCTGCCACAGTGCTAAACATAAAATGACACTTATTTGTAAAACATCAGTATTTGCACACATTCCTTTTTTGTTTGGCAAATTAATTTGAAATACACATTGTTAAAACTAAAAGTGTCACTAGAAAGAAGAAAAATGCACATTTGTACTTGCACATTGCACAAAACAGGTTCTTATATGAGGTTCTCATAGGATTTAACTCAGTAAATTTAGTCTGTTTTTGTATTGAGAAATCAGTATGTTTTTGACCACCTCATGTTGATTTTCTATTTTTACTTTATACATTCAAGACAAAATATGTATATTTCAATTTATAGCTGCAGGAAGCTTATTAATTCACTCAGCCGCTCAGCACAATGAGAGTCAACCTATTTGTGAGTCATAACATCCTTGACTAAGATGTGTCTGATGTGGGTCATTTAAAAACTCCTATTGTGCTTCTAGCTTTAGAGAGCTCCTGTGCCTCTACACTTACTGTATGCACCAGTGCGATCGTCTCAGTTTGCAGTCTGTGAAATATCATGTCGTCGACAAATGCAGTTGTTTTCTGCAGAGATTCTGCACCACTATAGTTTGGTCTAATTTGTAGTATGATCATGATCTTTCAAGTCTACACCCTCCTACGTCACTGTGGATGTGTATCAGTGTTGCCGTGGCACTGGTTTCCTGGTAACCACCACCACAGTGATTTCTGGGTGATGCAGCAATATGCAGCTTTCTTACATTGCCTCTACTTTGCTCTGCACTGTTCATTTCTGGTCTTTGCACAATGACTGCAGCTCAAATTTTTTTTTCAGATGTATGCTGTTTGCTGTTTAAGTAATAAAATATCACACGGACATGAAAAGACTATATTGTCCCAGCATTGTGAAACAGTTTCCAAAAGGTGAAGTGAAAGATGAAGTTTTGCTCAAGTGATTGACAACTCAGCACTGAAGGCTACCTGAATAGAAAGCTAATTAGAACTTCTCTTCAAATCACCTGTGCAATTATGTAAAATGGAAACAGTCTTATAAACACATCTCTCTGCTGAGATGGCAGACCCTCCTCTCTGAGCCAGAAGGACGGTCCTAATCTTGACGGACTGATATTTTTCTATTTATCATTTTTCCTAATACCCATTCGATAGACACTTTGGGTTTGTTTCTATTCAGACATTTGTTGTATTTTTCCTTTTTATTTAATTATGTATCCACATCAGATACATATGTATTAAACTTAATTTAAGAATGGTAAACAATCTAAATCTAAAACTGGCCTGTAAACTGCCCCAGGTCACAGTGTTGTTGATGCTAGATGAGGAAGCACCACAGCAGCCAGCTTTGTAGTCATGTTGGATCGATGATGGACATTCCTTAGCACAAGAAATGTCAATTATTAATGAGGTGAATATCACGTTCTGCCTCAAGTAGAGAGGCCTTTGTTTTTAAGTCATTGTTGCTCATGCAGCTGCAATGATGCTCAGCAGCAGACATTTTAGGAGAAAAGTTGAGAGGGAGACAGAACAAGGTTACACATTATGATTTACTTTGTCAGTCCACTTTCCTCTAACATCGAGTGGAGTTGTCAGAAAGGTGCAGTGAAGCCTTTTCCTGGTTAAGAAGGGGTTATCAGTAGATTGGGGGCTAGCAATGTGTTTCCTGTGTGTTGCATCACAGCTGAGCAAGTACTGCCTGCAAGCACTGCGTCTTTTTGTTTGCCACAGAATTATAAGGACAGGTGTGTGAGCAGCATGCTTGTGCCTATTTATTTGGCGTATGTTACAAATGTTTCACTGCACCAACAGGGAATAAGGGTGAGAGAATCCAAGATGTTCATCAGTAGCAGGTTCACACACACTCCAGCATTGCACCATTTCTCTCCCATCAAGCAGTCTGCGTAAAGAGATGTCTGGCTTGTGAGAGTGCCACTGTGCTGAGTCGACAGGAGGGGAACAATGGCTTTGCTGTGCTGATCGTCCATTTGGCTGCCTTCATGCGGCATTTCAGCGAGGGGCACCATCAGCTTTTGGCTCTGTACACCATGTTCACCAGGCCTTTGCCTGCTGGTCATTGACCCGTTGTGCCCACAGTGCCTGCAGCTTGTCAGGCCTGTGAACACTGCCAATTATCCCGCAGTAATTGGTGCCTGGGCTTTGACTGATCAAAGGTGCCCAGCTGATTGTATGAAGTCCTGGTAATTTTCCATCCTCTGATGCTCTCCTGTTTTGCCTTCATGGCTGTCTGTCTTCCCGTCGACCCACACTCTGTCTTAAGCTAAGGAGGGAATGTGGTTTAGTGGGGTTTTGTAAATAATCAGACACTGAACCATTTCTAAGTATTTACGTCTAGATATTCCCTCAAACCAGAGAGAATGTCAAAGATAGAAAATGTTGTATTTCCAGATGCTCTGTTCGCTAACACAGTTACTGCCATTGGGCCAGATTTCAGTCAGTACTAATCTGCAATGTGACACTGACTGAGAAGGTAAATTGCATCTATAGCTATAGCTAATGCTATAGCTCTATATCCATGATATGCCACAATGTAATTTTCCACAAATAGAAGCTGTATTCCACCCCTGCCTGAGTGCCATAAATCTGTTGGGTAAATAGCCAGGTAGCAATGGTAGTTTACTTTAATCTATCGTATGACATGGTTTTCTGCATTAATCTTATTTGTGACAAATAGTCCAACCAGCATACAAAGAGCTCAGGTACGTGGAAAGAATTCCTGAAATAAGTGAGCAGCTCAACAGCTGCATTGGCTACTACAGCTTCACAAAACCAGTTTGGTTAGCTGGCGACTGACGTCAGTGAAATCTGCTGTGCATCATGTGGACTCGTGTTACTGTTTGAGTTTGCCCTTCCTCTTGTAGATAACTGAAAGATAACTTCTAGGTTTAAATGAATGGCTGGTGAGATCAGTTAGAGCAGGTGAGGTGTTTGTAGCCACTGTGTTTCTGTGTCTCAGCCAGGTCAGAAGGGCAGTGCAGCGATTGCATGTCTGTTCACTCAGCATGGAGTTCCTGTTTCACTCCATCCCTCATCAGTCCTACTGCTAGACAAATACTGCAACTTACACACACACATACACACACTCAAAAACTGGGCAGTAACTCTGTGGTGCCAGCAGTAGATGTTTGAGCATTACAGATTATTGATACTGACTGCAGCTGGAAGCATTGAGTTCCCTGTGTGATATTGCCATTAATTACACAAAAGTCGTTAACTTAACACTGCCAATTCTAGAATTATTCTGGAGAAACCCCTCCGGCCTGTGTGAGTGTGTCGAACGTGCAAAGTTAGCCAAAGTCACTGCACAAACGAGTGTGTTGATTTTCTCGACATGTAAAATTAAAATTTTAGTTGCATCTGGCAATGGACTCTCAATTATCTTAGGTAATTAAATGAATATTACACAAACAAATGGGCAAATGCACCTTTTTCAAATGCATCCAGGAATATTCACTAGTAGTAGAATAGTAGCATAATTGCTGAGCAGATCTGCACTCTGAAGGCTTATCTAGTTTCATAAGTAATACATTAAATTAAATCAAATTAGATAAAATTTTTGTCTTTTTCTGTTAATTTCACTAAGCTTTATCCCCTTTTCATTTGTTTTTTATCTCTGCTCTCTCTGCATTTAACTTTAGTATGTGTTTCGCTCATGTTCTTTTGGATGACTGTGTGTGTGTTTGTGTGTGCGTGTGTGTCAGTGAGACCTACGGTATGTTTCTAAGTGTGTCAGAAGCCTGCAATGCAGCGTTTAAAACCACAGCACAGAGTACATTTCCCCTGAAGCCACCTATGATATGGAGAGTGGTAAGGAATGACATCACCAGTGAAGACACATGCTATCTGCCTCTGCCCTGGTTTTGAACTGGCACATTCGTATCCTATGTATATATAAACTATTGTGTATCATATTGAAATAAAAAAGCTCTTTGTCCAAACAAAGGTGGTGATGCTGTCCAAACACTTGACAGCATCACCACCAAGTTATAGAAAACTCTGTAGGGCCACCAACAGCCCCTTATAGCTAGATTTAATGTTCAATTTCACACACACTGCACACTCCTTCACTTTATCTCTTCGTGGACTGGCTCAGAGGTTGATCTGGGATGCAATTGTTGCATAATCATTATTTCTCAGTACTTTTTCTTTGTGCCTAAAGTGATGTACTTTGTTACTGAATTTGTATTCAGGTGACAGTCAACAAATGAAATCAGTAGATGTTGATATTAAATAAGCATTGGTCTGTGGCTGTCCATTGCCGTGAGTCACTGCCCTATAATCACCGGGTTTTTTGAGGCTAAGCCATTTTGCAGATGCAGGACAAACTCTTGGGTGGAGGAGAAAGATGTGTTGGAGCACATGTACTATAGTAATCTATGAATGCTTATCAAAATAAAATACCTGCCTGCCCGTAAGGAACAGGGGAGTGGTACAAACCTGTGTGCATCAGCAGAAATGAATACGTTTCTAAAATCCTGCCAAACTGTCAGTTAATCTGTTATATTAAAATGAAGTTGCTTTCAGTATTGAAGTATATGTTGAAGTATATGTTTACTTTTTCATAGTAACATCTCCCAGTGCTCATTGACTATATACTTGCATAGAATAGCAACCAGCCCTTTATTAGTCCCACATGAGGATATTCCAGTGACATGTCTACTTTGTTGAAAGATGCAGAAAATATACTTCGCAAACAATGAAAATTCCTTCTCTCCCTCAGTCAGTCAGCTTTCTAACCTGTTGCAGGACAGCTTTGATTTGAGAGTACAGTATCTGCTCTTGTGAAATCTCCAGTCAACTACTGACAATACGATCTCTGGTATTTTATTTTCCCTTTCTGAATCAGCAGTTGTGCAGGAGGCATCTGTCATCTGTCTGTTTTCATATCCCTGCCCCGCATGCCACCAGGAGAACAAATAGAATTATTGACTTGTGTCCTGTCAGTGTTGATGCAACATATTCTAAGCCAGTCTTCTCAGAGATGTGGACTCCTAATTATGGTTGGAGTTATCACCCATTACTGGGTTACTGTTGCTTGTAAAGTGAGTGTTGTCTCATTGGTCCTTGACCAAAGTTCTCAGACTGACAATCTCTCCACTAACTCATCAATCCATGCCATTCACTCAGGGCTAAGTGTTCATTTCATGATATGGTGGGTGTATGATTCATGAAGTGACAGCTACCTGTTTTCTTCTGATGGGTCTGTTTATATCCCTACAACCAACAAAAAGATAGAAACGGTGAACTTAGATCTGCACCCTTCCGGTGACACATGATAATTGTGCTAATGCTCGCTTTTTGTTGTGAGTCAACTGTAAACAATAGATCACATATTAACTCCACTTTCCGAGAGCTGGTGAATATGTAACAGTAGCTGATTTCCTGAGGTCAGTGCTGTTGCTGAGAGAGGACAGAGTGTGTGTAGTGTTTGGCTTGAACATGCTGCCTTTAACACCCCCCCACCTTCATGATAAAATAAAATGTGTTTGTGGTCATTTTGTGTGTCTCTGTTTGTTCTATGTTCTTTGTGCTGTGAAGCCCAATGGTTTGCTCCACAGCTCCATTAATGCGGCCTGGTCAAATTGACCCAAAGACAAGTGGGGGGGGGGTTAAGAACGCCACAGTTTAATTAAAGACACTTTGGCTCCTGGCCATTGAGAGATCATTATATATTACTGGAGACAGACTGATTTCATGTGTTGACTGTTGTCTTTTTATTTTTTACAGTTTCCTCTCACACACACATGCACAGAAGGAAATGTGAATGATGTCAAGTGTAAAAAATTGATATGGTTTCCATGAGTAGCTTTTTGCTTCGAGGTTTAGTCAAAGTTTCCCAGCCATGTTGGCGTTCACTCTGAGCAGGTTAAGCTAAGCCTCACATCACTGATGTCCAACATTCATTTTTCTCAGATAAAAGGAACAACCCGGAGCTGTTTTCGGTCAGCCATTGGCAAACATTTTATAAAGGAGTACTTGCCTATTGTGTTCTCAACAGTGGTCTGCTTTAAAGAAGGATCAGGATAGATGAACACCATATCAAACCCGCCCTTGGAGTTTGCTGTCTTTATTTAGCAGCTGCTGTATACAGCATGAACATGTTTTTAAGTCCATTCATTTAATCAAAACTCCACAGCACTTGGCACCATCTCCCGGTAAGAATATCTGTTAAAAAAATCACAAAAATTGTGCTTTGGGACATAAATAGCTCCTTGATTCTTTGCCTGACGTGAGGCGGAAATTAGGCCAGACCATGACTATTGATTCTGTCGGAATCATCACTGGTGCATGCGTGAGGAGATGATACAGTAACGGTGATTTGCTACTCCTCAGTGCCAGCGCTCTGCCCTCACCCTTTAAATTTGACCTCAGCTGTTGCCAAAAGTGTTGAATTTCTGTGGCTGGCTGGTCTACATGTTGTTGGGCTGGGCCCTTCATATCATGCCTGGCTGCTCCTAGATACATGCACACAAACACAAGCTGAACCACATATAAATGTGAGATCCACAGATAATGCTGGACATAGGGGCAGGTTGAGTAACCCAATACCCCCTGCGCGGCAGTCTGGGTACAATTATCTTCTCTCTGACTGAACCCTCGTCACTCAGGAAACGGGGGTCAACATGTCTTTTGAGAGGAGAGCAGCTTTAAGAACTGATTTAGCATCAAGCAGGCAGGGAGCAAAGTAAGCCATGCAAACTGTAACGAGCACTCACAGAGCACCACCCATTTTACTGGGTTCTCATCACACTCTATGGCACCTGTTCTGCCCTTTGAACAAGTTAAACCTCCTAAAATAATTGGCTTCTCAGGAAAGGAAATACTGACAAAATGAGGACATGATTCTTGTTTTTTTACGTTTGACATTTAAATGCTTAGACTGCAGCAAGGAATGGATGTCAAGACAAGGCAGGCTGCTCTCATGCATTCATTTCTGCAGTTTTTGAGTGATCAGTCTCAGTTTGTGAAGCTCTGGTGACACATTGTGTCAGTGGATGTCTGTGAAGACACATTGCTGTACCTCGGTATTGAGATTGGGAATATTATGGGGTCACTGATGGGGCAGGTCACACTGATCATTGAAGCAGAGACCCTCTCACTGAGCAGCTGGCACTGAGATAGCCTGCGTATTTACAGCCTCTCTTTCCACCAGACTCTTTTTTTTTTTTATTGTGTGTCTCTTGCGCTGTGCTGTTGCACTGCAGTATCTACGTATGTGTGCTCAGCCATCTTGCTTGCAATTTAATACGACACGTGTCTTTCAGCCAACACAAAGGTTAAAGAACTTACAAGATCATTTGATTGCTGGTAATAATTCTGTTTTGGGCCTTTCAAAGTAGTCTTTCTGGATGACTATCGCAAGCTAAAATCAAGTGTTCATTAAAAAAAGGGGAACTTTTTAACATACTCAACCACAGACAACGGAGCGGATAACATTCAGCTGGTAACTGTATATAATGACGTTGAGTTAGCTGAATTTGGGCCAACTTAACCAAATTGCCTCTGAGTTGAATAATGCGATTCAGTAATTAACTTTGTCTTAATGCATGTGACCCAGAATGTCACATTTAGAGGTTAGCATGAATAAAGGGAACAGCAGGATGCCCAAACACACAATGCTTCTCTTTTACTTGTGTGTTACATGTCAAGGATAGCTTGTCATGAAATCAATGTTTGTGCCCTGAGCTATAACGTTGTCTACTGTGAGATTCAAAGCTTCAATTGTCGCCTGTGCTTTGGCAATAATAGAAGAGAGAAATTAGAATATGCGTTTTCCTCACATCATCATTAATGTGGCAACTAAAATAACAGGAAGGATATTTTTAATCTCTGGGTTTTTCTTTTTGTTTCTACCTTGACCATGACACTGTAGTGTTATTTTTGTTGGATAGACCAATGAAAATCTCTCTGCTCTTGTCCATTAGGTTTCATAGCCTGGCTTTCATCTAGCTGTCTTTTTTTGTCAAGTTTACTCCCTTTTTTCCCCTCCACACTCCTTTTGACATAAGCATGGCAAGGCACAAACCCCAGCCCTGAAAATTGGATTACCACTGCAACAGTTTTTTTCAAATTGTCTCTTCATAAGGGGAGCAGCACAGGGTTGCTTTGCATTATGGCTGGCTGGCCTCATTGATTGACTCCCTGTATCTCTTTGTTGCTCTCCAGATATATCCTTAGTATGAACTCAGATAACAGGGAATTCTCTGAACAGTAGCAGTATAAAATAGGATGAAGCGTCTAGGATGGCACAGTGGTGGGGCAAGTCATGAAAGGAGACAGTCGGGCCTTATTGTCTTGTGGTGCTGGCCATTCGCTCGCATTTGATGTCTCTCGCTCTCACGCTCGCCTGCTCTCTTGTAACCTCTCCCTTCCTCCATCACTTTTTTGTAGCCCAACTACTGTGCTCATCCCTAGGATCCTTCTGCAAGGATTAATCAGTTTTCCATTCCTGGAGAGATTATTCAAATACTGTTACATCTAGAGCCAGCAGCACTCTCTCTCCTTCCCTTCTTCCTGAGCAGCAGCGCATTCTCTTTTTTCAGTTTCCTTACTTTTGTTTTCTGTTTTACCTGTCTGTCCTTTTTTCTGTGTCGCTCTCTCTGTGCACCTTGAGTCATCGTCCACTCAGCATGTTAATAATACTCTATTTGAGTATGATGCTTTTTCCTAGTTACGGTTGCTTGTTTTCATGTAGGTCTATGAACACAACTTGTAACTGTACCATTGGTAGAAGTTCCTCTCAGTGTCAAACCATGGGAACTGTTAAAGGCCTTTTATAGGCCTTTTTATCTAACAATACATGAAGGTATACTGTAGTGTTGAAGTTGCCTTAGACACATTCATTGCATCGGTAGAACTGTCTCTAAGTGTGATGCAGCTGGTACTTCAGAACTCTTGAGTAAAAGTTGGGTCTTGGTCTCTCAACTATTACTGTGACAGCTAGCTATTCTAAAGTTATAAAATTTATGTCACTTAATATAATTCATATCTTTGAAAGACGGTCAGATTGGAGCTTCTTTAACAACGCCATTGTGGAAAATAGAGAACATTTTTTTTCTTCAAATGTAGTTATGGACATATTGCTTGTAATAATAACATAACAATAAGGCAGAATATTCGTATAGTAATTTAAGTTGGTAATGTCAAATCCTTTAGCAAACGGCTAGCATGCCTAGCTTCTTAAGCTATCTTTTTTCATATCATTCATCTGAACCTCTTCTGTTCTTCTGTTTGTCCCTCCACAATTTTTTCCCCTATATCTTCTCTTATCCCACCTGATCACCTTCTGTAAATCAGCAGTCATATCGTCATCCCTTCCTTCTCTCTGGCTCATGGCCAAATTAAGGGCTCAACCCACATCACATGACCCATACCAGCCCACCTGCCAGCCCCAGACTTTCCCCTTCGCTGCTCATTCTGTGCTCCAGACCTCCTGGCTCCCCACTGCCTGGCCTGCAACCCTGTCACTGCTCACCTTTTTGTCAACATGCACACACACACACACACACACACACACACACACACACACACACACAGAAAGACAGACACAATTTCATTGACAAATTACTTTTGTGGTAGACAAACCCACTTATCACAACTTCAGTCTGCAGTTCAGTTCACATTATTGTTTGGAAGTTTACAAAAACATTGTGTAAATACTTCTTGTTCAGAGTATTTGTAAAGTATTTTAATTGAGTTTGGGTTTAATTGAGTTATACGCATAAACAAAATGCAATGACAAAACAGAACAATGGACAAAAGTCCAGAAATAGCCCAAGCCCAATTACACCTTAACATTACTCAATGTTCATACTGCATAAAAACAGCATGAGGGGGGGAACGAAACCAATAGTGTCTGACAAAACACTGCTCAATCAAAGAAGTCCTAATTCAATAGATGTTAACTATTTTCATTCCCAAAGCTGAGTCTCATTGTCTGACCAGGTTTACACCAGGTCATAAGCAGGGTCAAGGAGTTAAGTCAGATAATCTTTGCTAGTTCAAGTCAACCCTTCTGATGTAGGCAAGCAGCAGAAATAGCTGGGGAAACAAAGTATATTGTCCCAGGGAAGTGCTGTGCCTTGATTGTAATTGAATTATGTCTTGCTTTTTTTGTGTGCCTTTTATTCCCACGATAGACTATTTCTGATAGGATTTTGATCCTTCTTGTTTTGATGTCTTCAAGATTTAAAATGGATGAAGACAAGTGCTTATCGTGAGCATGCCAGATACATTGCATCAAAGTTTCTTTTTTAAACTGATCCCAGGATAAATTTAGAATTAGCACTGCACTGGAGTGTGAATCCGATTTCCCCTATCAACAAGTGAACTTGCCGTTTGAGCCACATGCCATGAAGCAGAATGTTTTTCCAATTATAAGTGTATAATGTTACCGGACAAAAAAGTACACCCATTTGATTGTGAAAACATGATGAGTAAAGTTAAGGTGACTTGTACAGACTGTCGGGGAGGCGAACGTAATGTCTTGCATAAATTGAAACATGCATTTTTCTCCTGCTCTTCCTCCTCCTCACTCTGCAGACCTGAAGCCTACAGCCTGTCACTGGCACTGCAGTGAGCCCAAATATGATGTGACCTAAATAAATGAGTGTTAAGAGAGAGAGCGAGAGAGCGATGAAGCAATATTTCTCTCTCACTCAGTCGTCTGTCGTCTTGTTTTGAAACATTTCACTCCACTGCAGGCTATAACTTGTGCTTGCCTATGTGCATGCAAACACACACAGATGCATAAGCTCACCCTCATTTCAGTATACATATAAGCATTGTGTCATAACACCCCCAGAGTTATTTACCTCTTCCTATAAAACACATCCTTGCACCACACACAATGACATCGTTCTGCTTGTGTTAAGAAAACACATTTTGTGAGCAAAACACAACCATTGCTGTAGGCACCAGTGGAAGATTCCAGTAGGCCGATGGCAGACAATGCAGCAGATAAATAGTTACAACCCCAGTTTCCATTACAGCATGTGGCAAGAGGGAGATACAAACAACCAGCTACAAATCTTAACATGAAGTCAGCTGGTGGCTTACATGCTAGGTCATAACATCCTCCATTTGGTATAGTGACCTGGCTTCAAAATGTAAACAGTGTTTGAAATAGCCTAAGCAGCATGTTTACCTTGGTTTTGTGTCTTATGTGGGAACAATCTGCTTGGATGTTTTGAAGTATGACAAATATTCTGCTGCACAGAACGTATTCAGCCTCTTGAGATGTTATGTGATTTCACTTCTGGTGTGATATATGTGTCTCTCGCTGGCCTGGTCAGAACTGAAAGCTTCATTGTGTGTGGGCCACAGAGCTGGAGCCTGGCATGGACAGATAAGAAAGCCTCACCTCAAAGAGACGTTCTAACCCAGCCTTTACCGGATCACAGGACAGGTTTTACTATGCAAACAGACAGCTCATTCATGTGTGTGTGGTTAAGTAACTCCATTTGTGTGTGAATTCTGCGAGTTTGTGTGTCCATGCTCACTGTTATGATGCTGCTTGTTCTTGTGTGTGTTAATGCATATGTGCAGACAGTCAGTTCTGGATTAAGGACCAATAATCCTGTCAGATCCCCATCAGATCAGATGTTAGTGGCTACAATTTGTAAGTCAAGGAGTATGCTCTGCTGATGTGTTAAAAGTTGGAATTCCATGGCTGAATGACTTCTGGTCCCAGATATGAATTGCGTAGTGAGACATGAACCAGCCCCTCAGTGATGGATGCACCTCTCACTTCTAGTTTGGATCAGCAACTTTTAATTGGATCACTGTTTTGTGTGCCTGCTAATCCTCCCAAAGCCAGACCAGGCAAGCATACATGTACCGTTTAAATGTAGTCCTTTGAGCTTATTTTAACTATGCTATTTTGGATTTTTAGGGAACTTTCATGGTGCAAATTGTGAAACATTGACCCATTGCCTAGACAAAGAGACAATAAAGTCAATAAATAAAAATGTAGATTACAATTCAAAGACTGAATAGAAAAGTTACCATAATCTATATGAGATGTAATGAGTGTATCTTTGTATAGTTTCTAAAGGAGCAACAGTGAAGTTTACATCAATGTTGCTGGGAAACCTCGATTTTTATTGCATTGTGGAAATAATAGGACAGGAAACTACACCCCTGAATAACCACACTAAATTTGTGATGTGATTCTGCACAATCATTGTTAGGTGCCTTGTATATATCAAACACAGAAATGTACTAATTTTATTGTGGACACACATGACTGATGGTGTTACACAGCTTTTCACTAGGTTCTTTCTTTCTTTCTGTTTTTATTTGTTTACTTGCTGAAGGTTTATTTTCGACTGACATACTGTATTAACAGATTGCCCCTCACCACAGGAAGCTCAGCAATGAACAAGCTACGGCAGAGCTTCCGCCGGAAGAAAGACATCTACGTGCCGGAGTCGAGTCGGCCGCACCAATGGCAGACGGATGAGGAGGCAGTCCGCAGTGGCAAGTGCAGTTTTGCAGTCAAGGTGACTCTCTCTCATACAAAAACTCAACTGCTACCACAAACACTTGCGCACATTTCACATTTTTCATTTCACATCACATTTTTTCATTAATCATATGCATTCAGGGACTGTGAACACAGCTTTGATCGAGATTTGCAAGGTACATATGTGATGTGTATGCACACATGTTTTTGGGCACAGACACTCTGTATCAGTAGTGAGGAAGAGTCATTTACTTCACTTCAAGTAACAATACAGCATGTAGATAATTCTAACAGCACCACTAATTTTAACAATATAGTGTAGTGTCATAAAAGCTTGTCTTGTCATTATTTTCCATTCCATTTTCGAAGCATCTAAGGTTGTCAGAGAGTGAAATACAGATTTCAATATTTCCCTCTGAAACAAAGTTCAGTAAAAATTGTAGGGATTGTACTTTGGTAAGATACCACAGAAAACTCTATACACTATTTCTACAAAACATAGCTGTTGTAGAAATGGCAAAGGACCTGCTGTGCTACAGTTGATGGATTGCAGAGTTCATTGTATTTTGGCAACAAAACCTTTCACTTCAGCAAACAGAAGTGCAACGGTACACTTCCTCTCATCACGAGTCCTAATGCTCACCTCACTCCCCACATCTGAAAAGGTTCCTTACAACGCATTAACTTTGGCCAGTCAGTGAATGTGCATGTTATGGTGTATTATCACGTGTACTTTGAGCAGGGAAGGGTGATCCAAAATGCATATTGTGTGTGTACATACCGTACATTCCAACTTGGCATTCCAGATAACAAGATTCCTCCCAACTGTCTACAGATGTCATTTTTCTTTATTGTTCAAGAAAATTGTTCAAGTGACATACTGGTTTACCAAACTTATTTCTCTGGAAAATTTGCAGATGAATGAAACAGTTGCCTCACACATATTTTCCCTCTGCATTGGGTTTCATGCTCAGTGCAACCTACCTTGCTGCTCCGCTGTATCCCTCCTCCTCCTCCTCCTCTTTCTCTTCTTTTTCCTCATCCTTCTCCTAACTGTCTCTCGCTCTAAGTGCTTGAGAAGAGTCGAGTTGTGTGTGGGATGGAACAGTTGCATTGAAATTTCACTGACTGCTGCACTAGAGATTAAAGATTAGAGGAGAGGAGTGGAGATGCAGGGGAGAAGGGGAAGACTGGTGCACGCAAGTGTGGGAACGAGAGAAGGGATTTAGGGTGATGAGATGAACCTTTCAGATTCTGGCTTCAGGCTTGTCACCACTACATAGTAGTACGATAAGCAGAGAATAAGACAAGGACAAGATGTTCATTCCCGAGTCTGGTGTTAGTGGTGTGTCATGAGGCAGCGTTTGTGTGCACTTTCAGAATATGTTTGTTTGTTGTTTTCAAGCTGAAACTGCCTAGACAGACAATTATTCATAAGTCAAGGTGATGGTCAAAAAAGGTTTTTTGTTTTTTATGCAAATGTCAGTTTTATGTGGTAGCTGAAGGAATCTTCTGGTGTGTTTTTTCCAGAATTTTTTGATACATACCTGTTGGGAAGGCTACCTCTTCCTTCCAAGACAGATAAAGGAACATATTCACGGTTTATGTTCATTTTAACTACAGATTTCTTAGTGTGGCGCAGTCTGGAACCAAGAACCAGAACTTAAAACAAATGTTCATGAAATTACCCCTGCTGGCTTTCGGCAGCTGGTTGTTAGGTCGAGGAAATATAAACCTCTCGTACTTACTACGAAACCTGCAGTAGAGCCAACAGTATGATGATACAAGTATCACGATGCATTGGTGCTGGGAGGGAGGAATTCTGACACTGGCCCACAAACCTGCTCTCATAATGCCAGTATATTTCTCATTTTCTACATGTCCCCAATGAAGACCATCTGTTCAGTATGAATGTGGAATCTCCCAGATGGTTTCTGCCAGCTTGTTAATCAACAGAGGAGAAAGAAGCCACACTGAGGCATCTGTTTTGACATCACAGGCCTCCTGTGCTTTTACTCATTTCACCTGAACCACGTCTCCTGGCTACGTCTCTTAGCGGTGCTTGTGCTTTCAGTGTCCTCACTACCCACAGCTGTCTCTTCACATCAGCATTCTCTGTTGTGCATGCGTTTTTTTCCTGCGCATTACTGTGTATTCACACCACACACGCGTGTGCACACAAATGTGTATTCTAATATGACTCACAGCTGTGGCGTCACTCTCTTAAAATAGCAAGGCCACAGGGTGGGGGTGTCCGGCTTGGGTCAGCGTCACTTGCTGTGTGTCTATAAGGAAAGGGTAAGGACTTCCCTTCTGGCCCTGCATGAACAATGACTTGTGGGGCCGTGACTCGAGGTGACATGCAGCAGGGTGTGAGGCTGCTAGAGGCTCACGACAAGGGAGGATGGGAGCAATCGGAAGGACCTGTTACTCTGTTGCACTTGTCGCTCACTCATGTAGGATGTACAGGGAACTGTTGGTACGATTTCACAAATGGATGTAATGGCATTTCTGTTATCTGGTAGATCCGAAAGCATCTTGTCACTAGATGAGTTGGAGGATGATCATGTAGTTTTTTTTGTCAGTGGATACAGTATGTGATGTATAGTATATAGTGTTATATAGCATCTCTGCACCATGATGACAGTTGATGATAGTGTGAATATTTCTTTTGACATTTGTCAAGGCACTGCTGCAATTTCTTGCACAACTTCATCTACATCCTGAAAAGACAGAGGGGAAATCAACTGAGGTTTCCAAAATGAACAGCATCATTGTGAGAGTATTTTAATTAATGGGAATTAAAGGTAAATTTTACAGATCATGTAGAATATGTTTACATGTAGAATATAATGTGTGCAAACCAACTCAAAGCATTTACCCACAGATCATACACAGTGTTTGACGTTTACCCAGATGCTCATTGATATTTCTCTGGAAAGTGTTTCTCCTCGACAAGGGAGCAATATAACTACAATTCATCTTAAAGTCTAAAATGAATTGAGTGTATAAATCACTGGTGCCAGCGTCCCAGGGGATTTTAGACAATCTAGACTCATTTAAATACCTAATATTATTCCTGAGGTTATAATTGTAGCCCTACCTAAATGTCAGCAGAGATTGGCACAGGAACGGTTTATTGCAGCATCACTAACTTTCTACCCTTTGTCTTTCTACTCTGCAGTACCTGGGACATGTAGAAGTGGAGGAGTCTCGAGGCATGCACATCTGCGAGGATGCTGTAAAGAGGTTAAAGACGGTAGGTTTTGCCACAGAATATCTTTTTACTTCCAGGAACAAGGCTGCTAAATACCAGACATGCCACATCCTTGTTGTCTGTTCTTTCTCTGCCTCTGTTACTTTCCTCGATGTCTGACATCCTACTGACTCTTTTTAGTGTTATCTGTTCTGAAACAGCCCTTCTCCGCTTGCTGGTATGCAGGTTTACTTTAGCTCTTCTTTGTGTTTCATCTTTGTTTATTCCTGCCCAGTGTTCTTCAGACATGAAGGTCAAAACGGGGCCGATTGTTGCCGTTTGTCAGGGAGGCTCCACCCAGTGTGACTGTCGAACAATGTCCAGGGTGTCAGGGTTTGTTCCAAACATCTCTTCCCCTCCCTCACACTCCTTATAGACTCTTACAGTATAAGGAGCTACACCAACATGTACTTCCAGTAAATTCCCGAAGAGTTGCGTAAAAGGAACAAATTCCAGTTTAGGGTGAAGGGGAGGGGCACCATGAAGCAATTGGTTTTCCATGTTGTCAGTTGTTTGCCAGGACCCTACCCAGGTCATGAACTTCTCTGGGTAAATGCGTCTGATTCTCTGTAATGGAGGGGCCAAACCGGTGTCAGCAGGTCTGGGGTCTGTCTGTGTGTGATCAGGAGGATTAGCGCGTCATGGCTGTGTCTCAAGACATAGCTTAATTATGATTCAATGCCAGAAAAGTTCATGAAATTCCTGCTTGAGGTGACAGCGATTAGCTTTCAGTCTAAGATGTCTCAGAGAGATATTCCAACTTCTTTCTCTGTTTGTAAGTAAGTTTGCATGTTTCTCTTCATAATCATTTTCCCGCACACTGACCAACTTCCAGATTGAAGAATTTATTGTTGCATTTCGGTCATAGATTTTTTTTCAAGCAAATGTTTGTGCCAACAAAAGAAGCCATCTTAAATAGGAGTGTCTGTATGACTGGCACCAATCGTTTTTTCCACTTCTGTTATAAACAATATAAATACTAAATATAAATATATAATAAAGGTGGCATCAATACACAGGTAAAGCACAACACAGTCAGACAAAGAACACACTCCCATTTAAGATGGCTTCTTTTGTTGGCACAAACATTTCTTTGGAAAAAGGTTGAACTGACTGAAACGTTGCACATGGACACACATTCATTCTGTATGAGATGTACAATATGACATCTTCAGTATTACTAGTCATTCATACAAACTCACATACACACACTGATGGTGATAAAGATGCAATGCAAGAGGCTCAGCTTGTAATGGGAGAGACCCAGAGTTTAGTGGACAACCGATCTACCTCCAAGCCACAGACACCAAATACAAATACGCACAATGCACCTGCTTACATATACAGTACTGTGTTTTCTTCAGTGCTCTTATTACTGCCTAACTCTATCATCGCTCCACACTAACATGGGACCAACAGCAGCGCTCGTGTGGATTTTCACATTATTTCACAGTATCATACATTTATAGAAGTTGGATGCATACAGACGTCTAAATAGCACACTTGATTAGTTCACAGGCGTATAATTCATACGCAGGAAGATGTGCACTCAAGGGTAATTTCATCCAATGAACTGCTGGACATACTGTGTACATACACTCTCAGAGGCAGAACGCATAAAAGCTGAACGTGTATGCACGTACAAGCCCACACAGTACCATATACACACTTGTGCTTGATAAGGTCACATGGCGTACACACAGCCTGAGGCTGTGAGGTCTTATTGAGTTACAGTCATTTTAACAAGGCGGGCAAAATGGAGCCAACTCACATGAAGAGGCTGTTCCTCTGCCTCCTGTCCTCTGGCAGGCTTGTGACTCTCTGACCCTCTTCAACCTAATGACATTTCTTCCTCTCCTCTGTCACTCTATGCCCTCGTTTCCTCACTGCCCAGAGGCCTGGCAGCACAGGCATGGCTCTATTTGTCCTTGTTCAGAAGCAGGGTGGGAAATTAACATGTGTCACCCTTAAAATGGAACACAGCAACATTAGCTTTCAGAATTTAGGTTGGAACTGTCCTTAGTTACTGCTTAAATTGCTGTTAGTTGTTCTTTTTCCAGGAGGATTGTAGTCAACTCGGGAGAGCATTGTAGACGATCTGATGCTGAGTTGTGTGGGAGACCAAGTGAGGTCACAGTACAGGGACTGTAAATGAGACCTGAAGTGTTGCTTCATTTCACGAGGGAATACTTTGTTGATCAGTAAATCGTTGTCGGGAGCAGCAACTGCTAGACTGCTTAATGATGTCAGATTGTCGGACAAGACCTTATCCACCCATCTTTAAACAAGTATACAATTAGTGACGCCATGATAGAGCGCGGTTCATCCTTGCTGACCCTTTAATAAGCTAAGTGTTGCTAGGCAACAAATACAGTTGCCGCTAGTGGAGAGAATGTGAACTACTGAAATTTGTTCCCAAGAACAAATAACTGAGTTGTACAGGGACACGGCACCACACCTGCTGGTATTAAATATGTGGTGCTGACTGACCAGGTGATCCTGGCTTCAGTCCTACAGCAGTCAGACAGCACGGGCACTTGAGGGCAGGAGATGAAGAGCAGCTGTAAGATGATGCACAAGCAGAACTCATGAGAAAATAATTTTGTAAAGATTTCCTTGTTGGTGCCCTGTACCTAAGGGTGCGTGTTGGTGGTCTTCGCCTCAGCCTGTGTCTTTGTGTGCGACGGCCGCCGAATTTATACCAATGTATTCCCAGCAGCCTTTGGGACGGTAATGAGAGTTTTCTCACAGTGCTGCAACCAATGACTCAAGAGGGGAGAATGGAGGCAGTGAGGAGGAGGCTGCACTGCGGCACCATCAACCTCCATCCTGCCCTTCTACACTGACATCACTTCCTGCTGCTGCTGGCTGCTGGCCCATGGGTTAGAGGTGTTGTTCTTTATCCAAGCAAAGGGAATGCTCGCAGTGACCTACAGTGTTTTGGATGTGCAGACTAGATTTAACCCCACCTCAAATAGTGGCTTTGAGTTGTAAACCCGCAGTGTTTCTCAATCGTGGTCCCCGGAACCAGGATTGGAGATGTGAGGAGTAGGGTGACATCTAAAACATGCAGACCAGTGGGGGCCAAGCACCAGGATTAGGAAACACTGTGGGTAAAGTAGCGTCTCTAGTCTCTAAGATGAAGTGTACTGTTCTATCAGACAGCAAATAACTCACGCAGGTGAGTAGCAAATACTGTAAAGATTGGAGTTGTTGCACAAACGAGGCCTGTGACAGATATTACATAAGAATTGTGGTGTGACACTTTCAAATGTCAGTCAAGTACTATCACCTTATAGTACTGAGAGCTTTTGGCGGGGGCTGAGAGGTACATACAGTATGTACGATGATACTTTTATAACATGTCTTATCAACAAAGATCTATGGTTCGGTAGCTTGGAAATGCTGCTTCACTTACTTTTCACTTGCTTTTTGCTTTTTCTGCTGGATCTTTCATAACTCTCCTTTCAGAAAGGATTTTCACCTTCTGTAGATTCATTCCTTACACAGACATTTAATACCTGAATATTGTGTTACCTTCTTCTTGGTGTTTTTGTTTTTTCTTTTAAGCAGGTTTTTATTGTGGTGTTGCCAAGAAATACCTCAAACCCCCTCCCCCACGCGGCCCTCCCTGGTTTCTAGTTATTTCAGCTCTATGGATTCTTTCCACTAACCATAGCTAACTAATACTAGTGGTGATGATATCCATGTCACGGGTTACTAACAGATACTACTACACTCAATAACAATCTGTTTTGAAACAAATCTATGATGCTGACTAACGCATTAACTCATGCATTAACATGGTGCTTTGAGTGCCGTCTCCACCAAAGCTGTGTAACAGGAGCGGAGTGGCACTCCTTTTTACAGCTTACCGGGAGGGAGCGGGGGAAGGGGGCAGGGTTTGCCTCAAACCTAGTAATGGATTTCCTTTGGTTGTTGTGGCGGACTAAACTTGACCTTTGACTCTGACTGAGTGGTCAACAGTTACAGACTAGACATAGAGATCAAACTGTGGGGGGTCTGCTGTCTGTCTGCTGACAACGGTAGCACAAGCATGAGGATCTTGGTGTCACACAGAAGTGCTGTAGGAATCATTCTGTCAGTACACAAATGGACACACACCACCTTCTCACAAACCTTTCAACTTGGAACTGGTGTAGTCGTTAAGTGCTGTTAATATAAATCCTGAGCAAACACCCTGGTTTTACATGTGGTGCAGCAGGACCCCTTTTCCAGGGATGTGGTGGGAACTTCCAGTGTGGGAGTACTAACAGTTCTCATCCCAAAGACAGTAACAAGCCCAGAAAAAACTCATGTCATTTTGGGATCATAGGATCCATTCATTGCCTCACTCCTAACCCAGCTTCATCTTCATCAAAACAAAACCCAAATCACATCCCTCCCTGTGGGCTCCAGACAGTTTTAGACTTCTTAGGTAACATTTTCATACCTTGTCCCCCCTCCCATCTCCTCCATCCCTCTCCCTTCTTACCACATCCTCTTCCAGGACAGGAAATTCTTCAAAGGATTCTTTGCAAAAGTAAGTTATTGCTTTGTGTGTTTGAGTGTTTTTCTATTTTTAATAGCATTATTATTACTTTTCCTCCTCTCACATAACACCTCACGCTTTGATCACAACTGAAACCTGGAAGACAGCACATGTGTGTGTGTGTCTGTGTCTGTGTCTGTGTCTGTGTCTGTGTGTGTGTGTGTGTGTGTGTGTGTGTGTTGTGTGTGTGTGTGTGTGTGTGTGTGCGTGTGCGCGTGTGTGCGTGCGTGCGTGTGTGCGTGCGTGCGTGTGTGCGTGCGTG